>OMNN01058233.1:0-38308 GCA_900302755.1 Chromis chromis
ACTGATTATTCATATTCCTCGGTCAGGATGTGGCCCAGAAGTTGATTGACAGCATGCCAGGGTGAATTACAAAGGTCTTAAAAAGAAGGGCAAACACAGCAAATATTGACTCTTTGCATAAACTCAATTTATTGTCAATAAAAGCTTTTGACAATTATGAAATGCTTGTAATTATACTTCAGTATACCATAGTAACATTTTACAAAAAGATCTAAAAACACTGAAGCAGTGAACTTTGTGAAAACTAATTTTGTGTCATTCTCAAAACTTTTGGCCACGACTGTAGAGAGAACTCTTCAATGGAGTATGACAGGTATGATGCCAAGAATCTGAGGGGAAAAAAAAAACTGAATTGCTTTGGTTGTTGATTATACAAACATTGACAAAAAGCCAGAAATCAATATTCACATTTTGTGTCAAGGGCCCACAGATGTTAACAACCCTGGAAAAAAATAGTGGCTCTAGATACTATAGATATTTTACTATGTACATTTTACAACATCTACAAGCTTGCTGTTTTTCAATCTACTCTGCACATCAGTTTCACCATGCTGAATTTATCTTCCAACAACTTGCTCCTCTGTATGCTGTTTTTGAGCCGTGCTGCATTTATTTTATTGATCAAGTATGTTTTATTTTCCTCTCAACCACTTTAATTTGTTTCCTTGCTTGTCTCCTCTCTGTTCTCTGCAATTCAGCTGAAAAGTCTCAGAAGTTTGGTCACGTGACTGTTGGTTATAGCTGAGTCAATCATGGCTTCTTGGAATTTTTAGATGACGTAGCAAACCTGTAAGTAATTAACTATGGATTACATGTAAATATACAATAACCTTTTAGCTGACAGTTAAGTTTGTTTTGACAGAAGTCCCCATTTAGCTCACCGAAATAAAACATCTTAGTGCCATAGAAGAGCCTTACCAAGCTGCTAGGATTATGTTTTATTATACACCCGTTTCCTACAGTTGTTGTGTGTAATTGCCTCATTCCTTGTATGCAGCAAGCTGACTGGCCCATTAGGCATTATAGGCAAATGCTAAGGGCGCCGTGGCCTCCAGGGGGCGCCATAAAATCGGGAAAATATTCACCTTCAATATGATTATATTAAAACTAGTTATTACTATTAACTTTTAAAATTGGAAAAGTTCATATTGATTTAAATGTAAAGCAATGCCCAGTTAATATTACTACAAAACAATGCTATTTGATTTCTTTTGTAAGCGTATGTAAATCACCGATGGAGGGGGGTGCCATATAAAATCTCACCTAGGGCGCCACATTGGGTAGGGCCGGCTCTGTTTACCATGCTGAATGTATCTTCAAACTTGTTCCTCTGTATACCATTTTCGAGCCGAGCTGCATTTATTTCATTGATCAAGTATGTTTAATTTTCCCCCTCATCTCTTTAATTTGTTCCCACACTTGTCTCCTCTCTGCTCTCTATAAGCACCGCTGAACACTCCCTGAATTTCATGTCCTTCATGACTTCTCGGTTGTGCCAAGTAACACAGAAAGTTTTGTTTTTCACAGCATCTGATGCAAACAGTTTATTTTTGGTTGGTTTATTTTCTCAAATGAGACACATAATAGTTTCACGGACCGTCTGAAAGTTAAAAATCCAATCATTCTTTCTGTTTGTATAGTGTCTGGCTGTGATAAATGGTGTAATTTCTTTAAAGATAACATGCCTTTCAAACTCGCCGCTGAGTTTTAGGGGTTCAGAGGATTAAAAAAAACCTGCTGGATTATCTTAAAAACATGCTGGCACAAAGCTGAACCAGGGCTGTTTTTCTTGGCTCGTGAAAAGTGGACATTATAGCAATTTGTGGTTTTTGCAGCACATTGACAAAGGCTGCTGTGGAGAGAGAACCGCAGTCACCTAGAGACACGTACACCCACAAAAAAACCCCAGAAATGTACACAGATACAGTACTTGTGCTGACGAGCTGGATGTCGAGCTTGTCTTCCCCGAGTGAGTTGCGAGCAGTGCAGCTGAAGACAGCATAGTCCAGGGCTGCGCTCACATTTACCACTCGAACTGTGCTGGTGTGGAAGGAGCCCTCCCTAACCGTCCGCTCCTCATACCTGCAGCACAAACATATGCACGCCCACACACATATAGGGAGAAAGACAAATCCTGAGCAGACAGACAGCAGGGATTGTGATGTCCTGCAGATTGCACTATGTCATCCAATTTCACACATCAAAGAAGCATTAAACAGGTATTTGCATAGTGAAAAGCAGAGTACAAAATGCACTAAATCTGGATTTAGGAGCCCGGTGGAATTTGCAAGAAATAGCAAAATGTTTGGGTTGAGCTGTAAGGATTCATCAATATGTAACCAACATAATGGAAAACTAGTTCTTCCTGACCTGGGGTTTTCAAAATCTAAGCGTACGCCATTTTTTTCCCAAGAGAAGTCGACACGAGGAATGCCCTCTGCCTGACACACGACCTCGGCTGTAGTATTGCCATCCCCTCTGCTTGCAACCTTCCTCCATTGCGGTCCTTTCTGAAGCTGTGGTTTAACTACACAAGACAAGATAGGCCCCGAGATTAATCGCGCAGAACCACAACACAGCACAAGAGTGAATGTGCACATATTGACAGGTACACAAACATGTGCATGTCCTCAACAAATCTCTGCGAATGTTCTGTTCCGCTGTGACACTGAAAATAAATACAGCGAACTCACACTGCACCACCAGCCGCACTTCCACACTGGCAGGGAGTGCAATGCCATTATTCGCCGTGCACCGGTAAAGACCAGCGTGAGCCCGAGTCACATCACGGATGGTCAGAAGGCCTGATTCATCTTCCTGGGTCTCCTCTTCCAGCTCCACCTCCCCTTCTCCCTGCAGAAGACAGAGTGAGGGGGAACAAGCAGAAGACAGCCGCTATCCCTCAACACACACTCCCCTCCTCCGGGGTGATAGCTGTCTACCTGTCTTGCAGCCTGAGAGCGAGACAGGTAGATGGAGGAGGGGTAGGGAGGGAGTTGAGCCGGAAACCATCAGGGCTTGAGGACTGGATGGGAAGGGCGTTCGATGGAACAAGCTCTAAGGACAGAGAAGGATAATGCCAAAGGCTGGAGAGCCACAGGGAAAGAGGAAAAGGAGGGGCAGTGCAGGTTGAAAGCGGGACACACTCTACTGCCAGGGGGTGGGTTAGACCGGAGAAAGCATCAGTAGATACAGAGACCACGCCACATTGACGAATGTGCCCTTTAGTCACGCAGCAGTAATGAAAGCTATTTTTCTGGATTTGGGCAGAGTGCGGAGCAGGAAGAGGTGGGGTGGAAGGATAGTTAGAGCCAGTGAAATATGGTGCATCTGTGCATTTACAAAAGGCCAGTGATAAACGGTAAGAACGGATAAAATAATAGAAAAGAAGCCAGATAAAGGAAATATAATTTAGGGGGATGGCTGTTGCTGTGCCTGCGTAGCTCTCACCAGCCATTTCCAGGAGAACATGCCAGATATAATGGGGTTGGCATCCGCCACACATATCAGGTCTGCAGTTTCCCCCAGGTTCACAAGCACAGGGTCTTTCTCTGCTTTGACACTGGGAGCATCTGAGAGTAAGAAAAAGGGACAATGTCAGGCTGAGACAAATTGTTTTGCAGCCCATTAAATAAGCATGCCGCATTGCTGTAATTACTCTTACACTTGTTTGCCTTTGAAAATGTTCATAACCCCATTGTAATCGGCCTCTGTGCTTTGGATACAATACCATTAACTTGTCTATATGTTGGAACTTCTGCAACCAAACTGAAAATTTGTCACGTGACCCATGAAGCCCTCCAAGGAGAGCACATCTCCACTCCGAACATTGCAGACTGACTAATTGCCTCTCCTTTAAATCCTTTCTTTATCCGTCTGTCCATTAATTTTTTTTCTCTCCTCCCTTACAAAGTGGCTCCTCTTCTTTTCTTTGTCCGCCTCTACCTCGCAAACTTTTTATACTTCCCACGGGTGCCATGTACTTGCAACAGTAAGGCCATTAGTGCCTACTTGTCGAAACCTGTGTTCCTCTTGAAGAACAGTGGTGGGAAACACTAGCAAGACACAGACCTCTGGGTGAGTGGAATCCACCCATGTTGATCTCCTAACCAAGACCGACATTGTTAAGTGGGCTACATCGCCACACATAAAAGCTACTACAATCCTCCATACATAATGAATATCTACAACTGTCAAGCCCAGTCCGATCAGGATGGCAGAATCCATTAGGCATGTACCATGGGCTTTTGGTGAATCGGGGAGACCTACATTTTCAACACTCCCATTATTAAATCATCAGTATCGGGGCAGAAGGGCCTGGAGCTCGAGGCAGGGCCCGGGGCTGCAGTGGAGGTGGACAGCCTTGGATGGAGGCCTAATGAAGGAGGCACGTTTGGTGGGGAGGAGCTGAAAGTCAGTGTTGTCCGAGTTTGTCAGCCCGGATGCACTGATGGCACTGATTCTTAGAACAGTTCAGGAACACGGCGTTAGCAGGCTGGAGATTCTAATTCAGTGCACAAAATTGACAATTATTAGCAGGAGAAATTCTTCCCATTCTCCTTATTTAAAGGTAGAATGCTATTCAATGGAGATAAATGATGTAGTTGACCTACAGGACCCACAGGTACAACTGTTAAACCGCTGAAAAGATAGATAAATAATGAATAGACTGCAGGCAACAATTATAATAAAAGCACTGTGTTTAGGTTCTCTCCCATTTTGTATTTAATTTTAACTTTTTTTCTCTTTTGTCCATTTCCTCCATTAATCCCTCTGAACTATTAGCTAGTTCTCTCTACAGAAGTATAGTAATAAAAGTTGGCGTGGGTGAAAAGATGCCCGTGTCTGCTCAGCTATTCTCCAAGTTCAGGGTCTTACACTGAACGTCCAGTTTGATTGAGGTCTGGTTGACACCTTCTTCATTTGCACACTTGACAGTGTAAACTCCGGCATCTTTCCTCGTCACATTCTTGATCTCCAGCGAGTAGTCGTCTGGCCAGTGGTAGTGCAAATCCCCCTCTTTACAAAAACACACACACACATGCAAACCAATGGTCAATTAAGTATTCATTACATGCTCATCAACTGCATGTCCTCTGGCCACTGGTCTCTAAGTGACATCTAATCCTGCATTATTGATTGGCCTGGCTGGATTCCCACATCAACCTAACAATAGGCTCCATGAGAGACACCTTCTGTACCACAGCACTCAAAATGTAAGAGGTGGGTTTCCTGCATTCAAGATACAGTCAAATCATAGTGTCTGCTGCGTATAATGGAGCTAACAGAGTTAACAAAAAAAAAGCGAGTGGGTGCAGCAGGGCCCTGATGACACCGGCCTGGAGGAGAAGCCAGGTTTAGAACCGTTGTGTTGTATTCAGGGAGACAGCAATCCTCATTTAGACTGCATACATTAGAGCCGTAATGAGAATCACATTTGGCAGGGTCCCATGCTGGCTAACCTGCCATGTTTTATTCAGACCCTGAATGGCAGAGCTGAGTGCTTACTTGCTGGCTCAGCTCAACTAGGACCTGGTTTATAGAGCCATCACACAGCCCTGGATCACCTTTGACCAGCTTCTCTCTGCGGTGCAGCCAAATGCAGGAGACCTCTTCTGGGTTAGCTGAGACCAGCAGTGGGATGGTTGCCATGTCGTCCTCCACCACCTGGACCTCTGCTGGCTGGTCCGGGCTGAACTCTGGCGGGTCTGACGCAGAGGAATCACAGAATTACAGCTACAGTAAGTTGGATTTAATCCAAAAAAATACATGAGCAGAGACAAGGATACAAACTTCAGGCCCACAGAACCAGCAAGAGCGTGTGCAAAGACACACGAAACATGTTGAGCATGAAAGCAATAAGACACACTAATGAGAGTTAAACCAGTAGAAAGCTGACATCCCACCAATAATTCCACATCTAACCAACTTCACACACTTAGGCGACGGGGGAGTAAGGCAGCGCGGGAGGGAGAGGGACAGGCATTAAAACGACGAGTGACAGTACTGTTGTCCAACTGCAGCTCCGCACAAACACACAGTGACATTCCTTCATGCTCATACACAGTACCAAGCTTTGAAGCAGTGGCTGGCTGCTGCCTGTGAAATGGCATCAAAGACAAACATGGCCATGCAGCAAAGCAAATGCACAATTAGGACACACAGCCGCAGAGCTCAACAGACCCACAAATCGCAACAACAAAGGTTTCCAGTAAACAAAACAAAAAAAACACATACTGCAAAAGTACACCAGCAAAGCAGTTTTCATGCCCGCCATTACTGATCAGCATGCATCATTTGAGAATTATGCAAACCACATCTCTTGGTCACTCACCAAAGAGAAAGAAACAAACAAACACCCTGGAAAAGAAGGAAATGCACCAATGAGTCTGGACTTACAAAGCACATTGAGCTGGAAGAATGTGTTGGCCCCCTCTGCCAACACGGGGCTGTAGGCCTGGCAAATGACCTTCTGGTTGTGATGCTGTGAACTCAGATTCAGGGATAGAGAACTGAGCACAGAAACGCCACCAAACTGAGCCCTCCTGGGTGCCTGTTCGACTCCCTGGAACCTACAACACAAAGCTCATCCAGTAAATAAAATTAACAAAGGGTTTCAAGTTCACCAAACAATCAGGCATATTTCCACATTTAACAGGATACACATCCATCATTCAGACTCATTTTGACAGTAAATTTTGCAGAAAATATTCTACATTGTGTTCTGTATCCAAACCTGAATGGACCCATGCTCCAGGAGATGCTGGCCTTAGGGTTGCTGCTTCCAGACAGACAGTCAAGGGTCAGCACTTCACCCCGACGAAGCACCTCCTGTTTGGTTGTGATCTTCATGCTCACTGCTGTAACTAGAGAACCACGGAGTAAACAAGAAAATTCAATCTTGACTCACTGATTGTATCAAGAGTGTAAAGTGTTGCAGCTAAAAATCTGTGTCACTGGGTTTATATCAAATCCATTTATCTCATATTGCGCTTTTCTCGCAGCCGAGTTAGAATGGAAGAAAGGTCAAGTGGTGTTTATTAGGGCTCCAGTCTTACTCACAGTGAACCGTGAGCTTAGTGTGTGCAGAGATGGTCTTTTTTGCTTTATTTGTGGCGTTGCAGCGGTAGGTAGCCATGTTGTCGCTTGCTGTCAGGACCAAGACCAGTTCTCGAGCTACACCCATATCAAAGGACGTCTGCTTATGCGCATCAGGCACTGCCCTTCCATTCTAAAACAGGAAGGTAGGTTACAGAGCACTGTGTGTACACTGTACATACAACGCAATGCACACATACAGACAGGCATGCATAAACAGTACACTCACCTTGAACCACGTCAGAGTCCCAGTTGGATTCCCACCAGTGGAGAAACAGACCAGACGGACCGTGGTCCCTGAACGAAGGGGTACATCTTGAGGCGGAGCATCAAGCCATACTTTTTGAGGGGGATCTGTTGAGAAAGATTTGCAAATTGAAAGTATATTTTAACAAATCTGGCTCATTTTGCTTTCCTATACAGGTTTGACAGACCTGTTTATATATTCTCATTAGAGACCTTCGCTGGCCTCTGAACAAAGCTGAAGTTAATGTAAGTTCTACGAAATTCAATATGAACATCTGTTCAGAAAACTTTTCCTCTAACACAAATATGACTAAGCAGACCTGGATAATACGCTGAACAAAATTATACATGCAGCATGCAAATGGTCTTTTTGTCCAACTTAGAGAAAAAGTTAAGAATCAGATTTTTATTGCCATGTTTAGAAATTTTAATTGAAAAAATTTGAAAGTTTTTGAGCTGTTCAACTGGTGATAAATCCTCAGCCACTGAGTTTATCCACAGCCTATTCAAAGACAATTATAGTGTGACCAGTACATAGACACCCCTTTGACCAGTGACTATTAAAGGCCACCTTAAAATCGAACTTTATTCAAATGACACAATGCCACAGATGACAAGAGAAACACAAGAACAGGCTGTTGGCATGCTGGATGCTGGCATGTCAGTTAGGGCAGTAGCCAGACACTGGGATGTCCACAACTCCACCATTTGGCGAATAAGAAATCATTTCAGACAGCATGGTACGACAGACAATCTGCAACATGACCACAAACCACGTGTCATCGCCTGAACCCAGAGTCTTTGCATGCGGCTTGTCCATCTGTAAAATCATTTTTGGATTGACTACAGACTGTAGATGAAGTTGTTGGTGTGCACAACCAGAGAATGTCTGCTTAAATTTTGAGGAATCGCCTAAGGAGGCAGGTTTGCAATCTCGTCACCCACACCAAGGCCTTGATCTAACAGCAGAACAGCATCGTAATCATCTCCAGTGGGCAGCCACTCATGTTCACTGGACACTAGGAAGATGGAGGATCGTTTTATTCACTGATGAATTTTGTTGATGTCAAAAATTGAGTTTGCCGTCCCTAGGCGAATGTCAACATTATTCAGAGAGTGTCTCATGAGGCAGATGAGTGATGGCATAGGAAGGGCAAAGAAGATGTCTGCATTAATAGATGGCAACTTCAATGCCCAACAATATCCAGATGAAACCCTCACACCCATAGTTATCCCGTTCATTACTTAAAGTTTCAACAAGACAAAGCACGTCCTTCTGTCACAAGAATATGCATGGCCCTTCTATAGCAGCTAAAAATGTTCCAGTCTTACTACAGCCTGCAGGGACCACGTTCTCGATGTCCGAACTGATCCTGTCCCCTAAAATGTCCCTCAACTCCATTGAGCCCTTTAGAAAGAGCGGGACAACCTCCTGGACTCCTGCTGCAGATGTGTGGGACTATGCAATGCAAATGGGGGACAGATTCTAATGACTTGTGATTTCTGATCCATGACCCCCTTCAATCTGCCCATTATAATTTCCAGTACAGTGTATACTTGGTTGTTTCATGTTGTCCGTTCTGTACTTATTACCCTACGTTAAGTTGAATTCAATAAATCGTTACATACTGCATTTATGCTTTTGTTAAATAGTTTCTCAAACTGTATTTTTGTTCTTGACATTCTGAGTAGTAATTAAAGTTGCCTTCCTGCACCATGAAAGATGTGTACATAGATACATAAAAATGCCACCTAATAACAATTTCACTCTCCATGTAGATTTCTCAGGATGGTTACATATGGTAATTTTTTTTTTTTAAGTTTCAAGAAACTAAACTTACTTACAGTACACACTGAGTTGAGAGATTTGGGTTTTGGAGAAGTGGGTCCCCTTATTAAAAGCCTCACAGGTGAGCTTCAACCCATCCTCCTCCCGGGAGACCCGGTGGGTCATGTTGGACATGGTTGTCATCCCACCATTGGCTCCCTGCAGACGCAAAGCACACATGACAGTTCAGTCAGGGGACAGACAGCCTCGGTCTGCCATCATCAGCTGTAGGAGAGAGACAGAGAGGGGGAAAAAAATAAACGAGGGAGAAAAACAAGCCTCACCGGTTTGTCTTGGCGAATACAGATGGCAAATTAGCTGCTGTAATAACGGATGTTGTGCATGGCCTGTGATAAATAAGCATATTCATCTGACTCTCCCGCTTTGCACACTGTTATAAATTGAGCAAAGTGTCATTTTGCACCTGCCTGATAGTGGTCATGCCTATGCAGCACATCTGGTTATTAAAGCTATTATTTTGGTGATTACTGTAAAAAGCCACAGTCAGAAAGACTAACAAAGACACTGGACGGGAGCGTCAGTCTTCATTAACCCCACGCTGTTTCACATGCATTAAAGCTCACATACAGCACACCGAGTACCTTGTGTAAGATCAAAATTAAAATGCTGCTGCCAGATGAATAAAGAGTTTGTTTAATAATACTCATCTTCTGTGTCAGCTTTTATTCACTTTGATCTTATTAACATACACAAAAGAGGAGAAGAGCGGTAGAATATTCTTTTTGGAATCGACTGATTCATTTGCCGAGCTGCAGCGGGGCCTATTCAGAGACTACTCATGGTCATGCTACTTTCTTCCAACTATAAAAGGTTCACATGAGGTCAAATCTCACATTGAAGATTCTCTTAATTCAACAGGGGGGCATTTTAATGTTTTTTTTTGTTGTTGTTACCCTTGAGGCTAGCTTGACTGAAGGGAAATGTTGTTGTGCTTTAACTTTCCTACCTTTTGCTTGGTGTTCACAGAAAAGAAACAAAAACATGACATTTTTCAGTATTCTGTTTCAACTGACCAGCATGGCCTAAGACATTGTACTGTTTTGGCGGCCTGCTTCGATAGATAAATTCCCGCTTTGTGCAAGTTGTGCACCACTTAGTCCCACCTCTTCCATTGTGACACCAGTGCCGTTGAGCTCCTTGTAGCCCAGCCACCAGCGGATGTCGACGGGGGGATTGCTGGAGGAGGCGTAGCAGCTCAGTTTCAACTCCTGCCCCTCGATGGCCGCTAATGAACCCGACAGTGTCAGCTCCTCCGGCTCGACTGATGCGCACATGCATAGGCGAACATACAAAGACAAGTCAGTAAAAATACCGCCCCACGAATAGTACATTCAACAGCTCCCTATTCTGATCACAGCGGCAGCGCAACTATTTTTGGATGTGAAACACAGAGCTGTATCAAGGGTGAGAGGGAAAATCACTTTGAGTGGCAACTTGTTTTCTCAGGGGGTTTTCATTGTGGTTTCTAAAAGTCTGCTTCGTTTTAACCAGAGGGGGAGAAAGGGTACAATAGCTGCAGGCAAAGTGATGCAGGTTGTGTAAAGCCTTCAGGGGAATACAAAGGCTGGGGACTGAGCTGGCATACTTGGGGGAAGGAGGGGGTCACGTATGTAAATCATCCCAGTCTTATCCCACGTGTGTCTGTGCGCGCCACACACAAAGGCGGCTGATATCATGCAGGTGCTGTATGGCAAAAGAGGCATATTCATATTTCACCGGTGAATCTGACTCTCTGCCCTCCAGCTTCTGACTGCGCCTTGAGCACAGTCAGGCAGTCAGCAGTTCATTTTCGACATCCCTGAACGGATGACTGGGAGGCACGGCACCAGAGCCTGTTGCGGACTCGGTGAGGAACGGGGAAAGTACTGGTGCAACCTCGGTTCCATTTACATAGCATGAGCTAAGAGATTCCTGCAAGGCCTGATCCCAGTCATATTTCCATAAAATAAGTGCATCAATCAGACAGCATTTAAAGCACTGACTTACAGTGTCTGGCTCTGTAGTGGAAATCAGGCTATTGTTAGACTCAATGCACCAAGGCTGCTGAATATTAATTCTGTATTTGTTTTATTGTTGCTGAAACAAACATTTCATATTCAGAGAGAAAAAGTATAATCTATTAACCATGGGCGTTACTCTAGCACAAAGTGTAGCCTTCAATGCCTGAGGAACTAATGTAGCAGCTAACAAAGAGCATACCACGATTTTAATCTGGAGGCAGTCGGAAATACGGGCTGCAGTTATAATAACCATTAGTTTCATTAATGATATTAACATTGTAATTTTTGCTGGGACAGCAAAAGAATTGGTTTTGGAGGTAAGACTTACTACACTCCTCCGCCTCGTGTTCATATCTTTAATAATCCATAATCAGCGAGCCTTGGCAGGGGCTTTGTGTGTGTCGGTGCATGTGTGTGTTCCAGCACTATATTAAGCATTACTTTCACTCACAGAGCACAGTTATTTTGCGGCTGACAGACAGAGGAGATAGGGACACTAGATTGATGCTTTCACAGCACAGCTCTGCCTGGTTGTCAGCAGGGGTGATCTTTAGTCGGAGGATGCTGCCGGACTTCTGCGCCGCATCATCCTCTTCCCAAGTTGTGGACAGAACTTCTCCATTCTGACAGACAAAATGAACACATGACACTCAAAAAGGCAACAGAATGCTTGAATAGTCGCAAGTTTCCCCATATGGCGCAGGCGGCGGAGAACAGAAGCTGCTAAGAATGGGATGCTTCTGGGACACTGCGAATTTTAAAACTAAAATTGGCTCATTTTGCCAGTGTGACGGCGTGTTACAAAGCCTCCTTAACAGATGGTGCAGAAGATTTACCTTGGTCCAGTGGAGAGTGGCTAGGGGGTTTCCACTATGAGACACGCACTGCAACACGAGCATTCTCCCCGCTTTCACTTCCTCCCTTTCCAGACCCACAATAACTGGAGGCAGAGGTGGGACTGTCAGGAAATGAGAGACAAAAATAAAACGGTTTTAACAAAGGGGAATGGCATAGAGGGCCAGAAAGGTGAGGGAAGAAAAGGGGGTGTAGTAACTCAAAGGAAGAGAGGTACGGAGAAGACATCAATAGGGCAGCATAAAAAAGAAACTGCACTGCGATGAGAACACTCTTGGCAATTGAGTAGGGAGCATGCCTATTTGTTGAGACAGGGCCAATAAATTGGTCACATTCAACATGACTGTGGGATAAGAGGTCCAGATCTGATGAAAGCATTAAGTATTAAGGGAGCAGTGAGCTGGATCCAGTCCATAAAGCAAAATAACAGATGTTCAAACAGTAATAAGGCAACGTGAAATATGAATAAATTACAGCCTCCTTGAATAAAATATATGCAGTAAAATAAATTAGAAGAGGATGGGCCTTTGTTATTGCTGCAATCAGTTTCAGCGAGCAGACTGCAGACCCTGGGCCAGCATGACAAATTGCCACCTTGCTAACAATCTGGCTGGCTGAAAATGGCCACCGCGCTGGCTTTGATGGGTTGGCATACTGAGTAAGACTGCAGCGGTGGTCCCAAGTTCTGCAACATTAGCACTTTAGCGGAGAGCCCATGTTGTTTAATGCGGGGCAGAGAGATAGAGGGGAAGGCGAGAGTGGGTACGGTTATTGGTGATTGTTAAAACAGCAGCGGCGGCAGCGGCGTCTAATGTGGAGCAGCATAGATAGAGACAACATTAAGGTGTCTAGTCAGCCTGTGGATAATACGGCAGCCGAGCTGGAGGGAGCGCTCGCTTGCTTAAAGTGTCAGCAGCACCGCTCCACTTTAATCAACAACATGATTTAGTCCTGGGAGAAGCAGGTGGGTAGACTCTAAGGCCTCGACAATCAATTACTTCAACTGATCAACAGGGTAGAAAATACTAAACCTACTGTAGTAAACAGCAGCTGCAGTGTCACACTGTTTGCGCATTCAGCAACAATAGCTTTCATTGTTGCCTTGCCAAAAAAACAAAAAGAACGCCAAAATGCAATGAAAGCCAGAGACAGCATGTGTGTCAACTAACCTTCGAGTGCTGTGGCAAACTGTTTTATTACATAATGTCACGCAATTTGTGATAATAACTTGAAAGAAATGGCAACAGAAACCGGCTTCATTTCCTGCCTCGGTGGATTCTAAATTTAATTTGAGCTGAGGAGCGCAAACGTAGCTGGGTTAGGTTCGCAGGATTTATTACTATTAACCGATGTAGCCGTGGCTTTCCATATTAGTTATGATAATATTGTTAAAAATTCTGCAACAGAAGCCTTGTTGGTATAATCCATCTGAGCTCATCTAATAATTGTGCTTGGTTAATATTGGGGCAATAATTTAGGGTGTAAATAATTTCAAGAGTGCTCAATAAAACAATAAATCTAATTTAATTGCAGGCTGGTGTGTTATTTGACAGTGCCAGCCGCCACCGTGGACCTGCTGTGGTCATATCAATCTCAGTCCAGCAGGGGCTGTCTTGAGAATTGGATGTTCACAAGGTTGCCCCTACTGAATGTTGTTTTGAAGTAGGTGTGACTTTGCCTTCAGGTTGAATGTTTCTCCTTGGACCACTAACACAGAGTGAGTGCACAAGGCCAGATACCCTTGGGCCCCCCTGAGGCTGAAGTTCCTGTGCGGTTGAGTGTGCTTGTACACAAGTGTGTGTGTTTTTTTTTTATAAAAAAGAGGGGGTGTTGACTGTCAGTTTGCAGACAGGTTGAGACACTCACAGTACACGCTCATGGTCACTCTGGTCTCTACAGGCTGGAAAAGGGCGGAGTTCTTGGCACGACACGCCAACTGCCTCCCGTTGTCAGAGCTCAGAGCAGTAACCCTTTGAGAGGACAGGAGGACGGAAGAAATTAGGATGAAAGACAAATTATATTGACACATACGTGCTAAAAATATCACATTGTTGTTGTGTTTCGCCAGTGATATTCAAATCAATTGCTTAAGTAAATGTATCAATACATTCATCTAAATAGTACAAGTCCTGAAATCTAAAGTATAAGTATAGAAGCATCAATACTGTAACTAATATATTATTGTATATGACCATTAGATTGTTAACGTACCTGTTCAGTAATTGATTAAACCCCTTAAACCTCATCTGTCTGTGCTTCGAAGTTTCATATTTTGAAGTTTTTAATCAAGAAAATAATCCCTTCCCGCGTCTGGCCCAACCACCCCTCTGCAGCTCGAGCACACCAGCTCACCTACGACTCTGTTCAAACACTGTAAACCTACTCTGTGCTACAATGGCAAGTTGCAACATTAGTGTAATTTATCCATACATGTTTAAACCGGACACAATAATAATGAAAAAGAGAGCCCCACCCCTCAAGCTGACTGGCTCCTAAGGTTTGTTACATATGAAACCTTGTCTGTCTGAATTGGAGTTTTTGAGTTTGTCATTGATACACTGCAGTTTAAGGGTGTAAATGCTATGCAATGGTGTTGACTGCTTATTTCATTCATGGTGTGCCTTCTAGAATATAAAAAAAACACAATATGGACGTGTTAACAAAATAAAAAACTAGATTTTTACCGAAAGTGATCTTTAATACTTTGGGTCGGGACCTCAGAAGAGACCTAAGCTCCTCCAGAAGCAACAACATTTCAAGCTTTAAGGGGTCTGAACACTGATAAATACCCATCAGCTGTAAATGAGATAAGACATACTTAAAATCTAACGTGCTAACATTAGTCATTTTAAATGTGTGCATACAGATGAGCCCTGATCAGTGTTGTTGATTCAGTTCGTAATAAACTTGGGTGATGTATTAAAGAAAAAACCTGAATCCTTGATGCCTACAGAGAGAATATCCTTTGGCCATGTTATGCTGTGGAGGGAATTTTGCTGGCAGGTTTGGATCCAATCATGTGATATGGGCTTTACCGTTTCCAAATTTCAACCCGGGTTGAACGCCTACAAGAGATTTTGGACTTACAATAACATCAAATGAAGGAATATCTGAAGAATAGTGTTCATCCCTCCAGCAGAGTTCCAAAACCACTCTGGTGGCACCTTACTAAGACACTTTGTTAGTTTTTCTTTTAATTTCTCACCCGGATCTGTACATGTGCTGGATATCTTGTATGTATTCTGGCACATTGGCTGCTTACATGCGTTGTTTTGAATGCCTATATGTAATTTTTGTTGATTATTGTATGCGGATTAGGTGACAAATCTGCAACTTTCAATGACTGCTTGGTGTAGGCACCTCCTCCTACACGTTCAGTGCTGCAGCCACTGTCTCATCATTCCTGGTGAGTAAGGCTGAGTGTACCCTCCATCCATCAGCATGTGTGGAAGACTTATGCCCTTCCCGATAACAGGCCTTCGCGAGGCAGATTTCTCCTTTATGTCAGCCACAAAAACATGATTCCAGAAAAAAAAATCAATGGAGGAAACACCCTGTCATAGCAATTTTTCCACCCAGTGACAAATCAGTTATAAACATGTATGCATTTTTTGTTAATTTCTCATTGGAATACTTAGTTTTGTGTGCAGCAATGATAAAGTTCTTGGTAAAAAGATAAATTTAAGGAGTCATGAGGTGATTAATGGGGTAAGAATGGAGGGAAAAACTACAGAAATTTGCATAATTTTTCAGTCTTTTTTCCTTTAGTCTTCGCATTTTGTGAAACACTGGATAATTAAAGCAGTAAAACAAGTAAAGTAACCAGTATTTATAAGCTTCGGATAAGTATACAATAGTAATTCTCTAGTAAATTTACTTTTCCACCACTGTGTTAAGCCACTTGCAAGAGCCATGTGACAATAAATTAAAACAACAGACTTTGTGATGTACATAGAAAGCTGCACAGTGGATTATTTCAGCGTCTTTTTCAGTTTGAGTCTTCTATATCAAACTACAGTACAATGACAACTGTAACAATCACACATGGCCCACTGCGGTGTATGCTCAGTGTGAACATGAGGAAGGAACATCAATATTGCTTAAAACCTTTGCTGTTCTGCAAGTGAGCTGAGCAATATTGCGGCTCCTCAGCACCAATGTTATCTCAGGACATGACAAGAGGTTATTATCTTTGACACGGAGGAGACATGCGAGATTAAAGTAATCTATGGCCCTGTTTAATGTATAGGCACCTGGGCGAACTGGCGAGGATCGGATCCGTCTCGCTGCTGGAATGTAATTTTGTGAATTTGACAGAAGCTAATTCAATTGCACGGTGCCAAGTAGCAGTTCGCTGTGTGCAGAAATTCATTGTGCTCACTAAGACAGAAGGAGAAAATAAGAGCGTGGTGGAAACAAGGGGGGAAAACAAGAAACAACACAGGCAGACTTGGAGAGATTGAGCAGGTTGGTGAGGAGAATGAGTCTGGCAGGCGGCTGAACACATACGTTACTTCGGCGTGCGTGTTCAGAAGCTTATCCTTTGAGCCAGACATGGTGAAAGACTCTGCACCTGTCAGTTCGACTCCATCTAAAAGACACAATGGGGGGGAAGGTGCACAAAAAATAAAAAAAAAGGCAGAGCATTGTGTGTAAATTTGCTCATGTGAAACAGAAACAACAGTGTTATTCTCATGTGGAATGGTAAATACTGGAATATGATGAATGTGTTTATCTGCGTGTGGTACAGTAGCATTACAAACCACTGTCTCAACTTGCCTTGAAATTAAAATCAAAAACAGCGTTGGGGATTATAATACCACCAGGGCGAGATTGCGTTTTATTGAACACAATAAAGATGTACATTTTAACAAGAAAAAAAACTATACGTCCTGGACCTGCAGCACAAGCCCGTAGACAAATTCACACAACATATCGGTTTCAGCTCGATGCTGGGTAATAGGCGAGACAGGAGAGCAAGAGGTTAAAACAACAAAAGGAGTGGGAAAATTGTAGTTGTTTCAGCAAACAAGGAGGAACTTGTGATACGTTCGCCGTACATGCAATTGTAAAGTCAGTGGAAATTGCAAATTCAAATGTTAGGCTATTTCCTCCCACACAGAGTCGGCTCCTTTTCAACTCTGCTATTCAAAAAATTGTGAAACAAAAAAAAAAAACTCTTTACTTAACTTGCATTTTATCCTCTGCTATGTTTTCATGTTTAAATATTCAGGTTGCGGTCCATTGAGATCCCAGAAAGTGGAATATCAAGCAGAGGCAGCTGCCCTTTGTTTCGTCAGGGTGACCATCGCGATCAAACTCGATGCGGCTCAAAGGGTGACTCACCTTTATAAAGTGTGATTTCTGCCACGGGCTTTGCGTCAGGGGCCACACACATGACGGTATACTTTTTCCCTGCCACCCAAGGTGTCGCCAGGTCCGTCTCGAAGTATGGCTTGGATGGAGGAACTGCAGGAGAGAAGCAACAGCTGAGATTTCATATTTATGACATCAATATTCATATTCTACATGTCATTTGGATATTTGGTGTTATTTTGACATGTACCTTCCACCTAAACAACACTGCAGACCAAGCAGAGCTGTTTTGGCGTCAATATTATTGTGGTTTTAATGTTATGGCTCATCAGTGTAAATCACTAATGTTTGGTTAATGGAAGCTACTGCTGTAACAGATGGATATTAGCTTATGCGATGATATGATAATATGGATGTAGCATTTGGGAGTGACTGGGATGTCACACTGTCAGCTTTTGAGTGATTTACTACAGTGAGGTTTGATGTTCTGTTGCGTTTGAATACAAATTGTGGACAAGAAGCGAATGCAGAGATGAAACGGCGATGAAACCAATCCAGTGCTAATCTATCATAGCAAACACCAAACACTTCTCCACTCAGATCACCCCCAAGCTAAATATGTGCTTTCTGGACTGATCAAAGCAGTCTTCACTTCTCTACTGTTCTACTCTACAATCCTTTTATCTGACCATAAATAGGGATTCCAGAAAAAGAAAGCGAGAAAAAAACAAAAACATAGCTTTTAACACAAGGGACCAAAAAATTGTTTGGCAGTGAATTGAGAAATCTGTCACCAACTAATTATCAAAGAGATTTCTGCAGATCTGTTTGTTACCCTTTACCAGGACTATCAGTTAAAGCGTGCACACAGTACAGAAAAAAAAAACTAACAGTCTATTGTGCCAGCTTTTAGTGAGTGGGTGAGCCTGTAGAATTAGAAACTATGGTTACTGTGAAGGTTGTTTTTTCTTTCATCAGAGATCAAGTGCAAAGGCTGCCTGAGTTACGAGACAGAACGGGGAGTTGGTAAGTACAGGAAGGATACATGTGTGTGAGAGAGACATGAAAGACTGGCAGAGGAGGAAAGGGATATGGCAAGAATGAAAAGTGAGAATAAAGACGGGCTGCAGAGGATAAAGGGGAAGATAGCCGCTGCTGAATTCTGAGATAAATCCAGTGCCAATGTATGGCTAAACAGCTGGACCGCGAGCAACCAAACCAGCCAGCCATTCAACAGCCCCTCTCCACCTTCTTGGCACGTCCAGTCAACTCTCCGCCACTAGGAGGAGCTGTTGCTGTGTGCAGAGTCGCCCATTGGCTCCAGTCTGCTATTGAGACAGATGAGATGTGGCTGCAGCTTCAAACTGATTTAAAAGAAGCAATTGAATCTGTGTGGACTGTGATGGGTTACCCAGAGCACCGCAGAGGCGCGCGCAGCAATAATGAGATGCATTTGTTTGTTTTTCCCCCCCTTCTTCCCCGAGAAGATGACTGGGCCATGCATCTATTGACAGCCACTGCACTCTCAATCTACTCAGGCCCACACAATTCACATAGGCGCATCACTTGTTGTGCTCGAGGAGTGTCTGGCAGCCTAACAAATCCTAAAATAAGAATAATGATATGTTCACAAATGAGGCAGGCAGGTATCTAATTTTTCCCTCGCTCGCTCATGCCGGCCTGTTCCTCTTATCTCTCATTCACTCCATCATCCCTCTGTAGCAGCCCTGAGCCCACGTCCCCCTCCCCCTGCACGCACACACAATCCTTCTTGACCACTGCAGTTAAACTGCAGAAGTGCGGAGGAAGGTGTGTTCCAGCTTGGACCGGGACTTTACGGCCCGCCATTCATCACATCCACTCAGGAAAAACCATGTGACCCAATCAGCCCAGTCAGGTAGAACCTCAACACACACATACAGACACACACAGACATCTGTAGGCCCACAAATGTGATCGCACATGTGGACAACAACAAAACACACATTCTATTCAATTTACCCGACATGCACTCAAGAGCAAAGAACAGACAACAAACATGCTCTTCTCTTAATTAACTCTTTCTGCCTTTTTTGCTATACTTGCCTGTCAGGTTTTTTTTTTCATTTAGTCTCCCTGCCTCTCTCTCTCTCTCTTCCCCTCTGCTTTCAAGCTCTATCTCTCTTATTAAGGTACATATATGAGCACAAAAATAGATAGGCAAGGACTTGCTCCTGCAGTTCAGACGAGAAACACTGAGCCGCAAAATTCGATTCATTAGACAAATACAGACGGATGGATGGATAAGGCAGATAAGAAGCAGATTAGCAGACACACATCAATATGCATAAGCAGCTCTTTCCACCTATCCCTCTCGCTCATTCACATACAGATGCACATACTCTCTTTTCTCCTCTGCACACAAACACCCAAAGATAAACTCAAGTCTACAGTGCATGCAGATTTGCACGCGCAAACACACCGACACAGGCGAGCGAATGTGCAGACAAGCCACATTCATCTCACTCCGCTCTAAAAACAGGCGCCAGTGTGTGCACGGTCTAACATGTGATACCAACTTGATTCCCTGAAAAATACTGGAGGAGGCCCAGAGGATAAACAGCCTCTAAAAAGCTTATCATGCCGAATAAGATAGAAAATAACGCAGATCTGACTTCTCAACACCAGACAGACAAAACTCGCTTTTTATCTCTGGAAGACAAAGATTGGCCACTCATCCTTGCACAAGAAAGCACATGTGAATAAAAACACACACACATGCTCATTCTTACACACATTCTCGGTCTCAGGTGTGTGATCTCTGGCAATGAAAGCCACTGAGACAGTACTCTCTTTTTTTTTTTTAGCTTTCTCTCTGTCTCCCCCTTCCTGTCTGCATCTCCTGTGTTTTGAAGTAGGGGGGGAAATGGAGCAGGTGTTTAGGACAGAAATAAGACTTCCCACCCACACCTCCATCACCCCTCATCCACCCACACAGCTCCTCCCCATCCTGCTCCTAATGTCTGCCTGACCTTTTGTTTTGGGTCCATTACATAAGAGTTAAACTCCTATTTGTCAGCATCCACCTCCCAAATGGCCATTTACAGAAAATATATCACACAAGGTCTGACTCATGTGTAAATGTACCTTAGAGACGGAATTAAAAGCAAACCCTTTAGTGTCTCACTTCGCTATTTAGCAGAACTCCCCTTGCTAATTGTAAAAACAGACCCTGACACTGTAACATCAGTCTGACACTGTAATATGCACACCTTCTCAGCGGTGTACAACACGTCGTCCTCTGATGAGGTTATATCTTGGGCAACTGTCAGAAGTTTTCATGAACAAAGATGAATAAAGTCGCCATGTTCCACGTTGCTTGTGCCCCCATTTATAAGTCGTTCCATTATTCATAACAGGGAATCATAAAATGAAGGCTCATTATATACTCTTCAAGTGCTAAACTCATTAGCTACCGCAGAAAACCTCGCCATAGCCCTGGTTCCTAAAATGTCCTCTAACCTCCAACCAACACTGATAATAAGCTTACACACATGGGCACACTCACGCATGCACACACATATCTCTGTAAGACCCAACTATGGCAACTGAATGAGTAACACAGTCTAAAACCAGAACACATCAAAAAAAAAAATACTGTTTTGAACATTTGCAGGAGGCATCTGCACAGGCATGCAATGTGGTGAGGGAGAGAGAGGTGTTCATTAATAGGATTAAATGCTAAGGCTAATGGTATAAACCGAGACACAGGATGTGTCAGGTATGTGACGGGCACAGTGCGGGGTAAGTTTTAGCAGAGGAGGGGGTTTCAGCAGAGGGGGTAGAGGTTGTTATTGTCATGGATTACTCACTGCCACTTGATCTGCCTATTGCGGTAATCCCCTATCTAAGCTCCGCAGGAAGGCAAAAACACACAGGAGTTATGTTGCACCAATGGAAATGTCTTGAAAACATCTCTTTGTAAGCCCATGGATGGAGCTTATTGACATATTTGCCTCTATCCCTGCTATTTACTGCCTGTGGTGATCCATCTCGAATTAGCCAGTCATGATACCACTCTCTCTGACCCAAGAATCCAATTATACAACCGGCAATCTCTGTTTTGTTTTCAAATTCCTCCCCTCTCCCCTACTGTATCCTGCTCATAAAGAGTTTATGGTGTTTTGATTTGATGCAGAGCTTGATGGGTTATGGCCACGGATGACTGGCCAAGGGTGTGGGGCCTTGGGAGCTGTAGTTCAGTGATGGAAAAGTCCATGGGAAACTCATCAGAGACAGCGCTGCTTCAAAAGGATGCACACTTTTCCGGTCCCAGTTCAGCACTAACGCGAGATTGAATTCATCAGCTCATTATCAAGTCCCAGATTAGTCACGTATTTTGAATCACTTGAATTGTCGGGCTGGAACAAATGACCCTTCAGGACCGAGGCTGCAGAGTGCTTTTAAAGTCACTCGCTTCACTCTTTGCCCTTTTCCGACAGTACAGCTGCAACTGTCCATCTTAGCCAGTCAACAGCTGGAGAGTGATCCCAAGACACTGAACAAAAACACCTGCTGAGATGTGTGGAGGCGATTCAGATCTGACCATGTCGGGAACACAAGGAAAGAGTAGGCTTCGGTCATGGTAAATACCACTACCAGCCGGCCCTGATGCAACACCAACATAATTCCCACACATTTTGACCTTTTCCACAAAGCCAAAGGCAATTGTGTTGACTTTGTGTGGGCACACATGCAATAGGCATCTCAGAGGTAATAAATGTGGGAGTCGAGCCTGCTGCGGCTGCAGGTGTAGGTCTGCTGTAGGACATGAAACTGCTGCAGTGTTCGAACAGAACGCGGCCATTCAAAAAGAGACGTCTGCAGTCTATGCCTCTTCTTTCCCCACACCACCCGCCATCCCTCCCGCCAGCCCATTGATGTCAGAAAAACCTGCTCTCTTCCCAGAGGAGAGTGAGGCCGCTCGAATCGCCACAGTAACACCCTCCTCCCCTCCTCCCCTGCCTTTCCACATCCCCACCACCCACCCCCGTCCACGGTCAACCATCGAGAGCGAGGGAGAGAGGGAGAGAGGGAGAAATTGTGCGACGGAGAGAATGGGGAGGGGGATGTAAGTAAATGAACTGCGCCTGGAGAAGAAAGGTTCTTTTAGAGTCTTTTCCTTGCCACATATGGGCTTGCTCCCACAAGCAAGAGGGATAGGGAGAGAGAAATACCGGTTGTTATAGAGTGACAACAGGTGGTCTAATGTAGCCGCACAATTACATCTATTCCAGTCCATGTCTGAGTAGGAAGTTTTCAATCACTTCTGTTATAATTTATTCCTGTGCAAGGAAGAGACATGAATCGCCCTGAGGCTTGCCAGAGAATCCCGGCTGCACTGTTATACTTTATATTGTGCAGCTGCTGGTTAAAGCCGTGGACCTACTGGAACATGCAGGGATTGGCACAGTACTTGTTAAAGAAATAAATACTGTCCGAAAAAGTTCGAGAAATTGCAACATTCCTCATGGTTCAAACCGCTACTGTACCAAGGGCACTCTAAATTTAGCCCCTGCTTCAAATGCAACCGCCTTATCTTAAACAATTGAAAGCTCTTTATCAATAGAAATGAATATTTAACAGCTCTTTATATGCTGATTGCCAGTCAAAAGGTCGCGCATGTTAGTGTAGTATTGAGGATGCTCACTGTGCCTTATTATATACATCATTTTATTGCTCAGAAGAAAAAAAAATGCTTATAAGCCCCCGCCTCCACTCTATTGAGACACTCCATTTTTGTTTTGCTCACTTAGCACGGTGACCTGGGCTGCGCTGGAAACAATTGCCGTGCTGCTCTCAGACGGGCCCGCTTGACATTCATAGAGGGTGTCATCTTCCAGTTGGGCATTTTCAATCTGAAGATGATACTGCCCTGGAATAGAAATGGAGAGATTGATTATTTTTTTGTGACACATTTGTTGCGAAAAGGATGCGCACACTAAAAATATGTAAACAATTACCAAGAGGAGGAGTTTATTTGTTTTTCCTGTTCACACTCCGCTGAATGTAACCCTGACTGTCTTGATTTATTGTATATAGACAGATGAGCCACAACATTAAAACCACTGACATGTAAAAGGGAATGACACTGATTATCTTGTTACAATGGCACCTGTCAAGGGGATACATTAGGCAGCAACGAACGTTCAGGTCTTGAAGTTGATGTGTTAGAAAAAGAAAAAAACAGGAAAGCGCAAGGATCTGAGAGAATTTGACAAGGACCAAATTATGATGGTAGTGTGAAAACAAACCCAGTTGTAAGCTCTTAGTTCATCATTCATTTATGTTAATCGTTTCTTTGTTATGATTTGTTGTTTGCAGGTCACCTTTTTGATGCCAGTGTAGTGACTTCTAACTAGCTTAGCATGTTTATGTGCAGGTTGCAAGATTCCGAGAATAGGGGTCAGAAGAAAAGACTTGGGGTCCATCTAAGAGGATACCTTTTTAGCTCTATTAGGTCTTGTATCTTTAAAAAGTAGGACTTGACATTTCTTACATGGTATGGAAAGCTTAGTGTAGGCTTGAACTTACCAAACTTGTCATGAATCAGAGAGTTAAGGACCCAAATTTAGACACCAATGGTTAACCTTAATCAAATACCTGATACAAAAGCAAACCACAGTCCAGATATACCAAAAGCATGGGGGTCTGAAAAAAAATCATGAAAATATCCAAAAAGGTAACAAAGACATGACATAAACTAAAGCAAGAAATAAAGAAACACAAAGTCTCAAAAACTAAAGGCCCAAACCAGAGGTAGGAGAACAGGAGGTCTAACATTAGGGCGGCGAACTGGGTAACAAACAGGACAAACTGACAAGACAAGACTATTTAAAACTGGCCGAGGAGACAACAAACACAGGTGAAACTGTAGGCAATCTATAGGGAGGGAAAAAGAGGAACAAAGAACAGAAGTAAAAATGTAAGCGACCCATGAGGGAAGGCAATTTCAAAATAAAACAGGAAGTAACAGAAAACCTACACATAGACAAACAGACACAAACTGAAAGAGACATAGGAAACACAGAATAGGAAAACACACAGGAAAAAATAACAGAAAACAAAACTGGCAACCAAAACCCAAGACCTTGACAGAACTATATCTAACTGACTACTGGAAAGGTGAGTATTTGTTGTTGTTAATTAAATTTAGCAGAAATAGACAGTTACAGCAATTTTTCAGGACCATAGATGCCTGACCTAGTCATCTCTAAAACCACAGGTCTTGTGGGATGTTACCGGTATGTAGTGGTTAGTCCCTACCAAAAGTGGTTCAAGAAAGGAAAACCAGGCAAACCAGCAACAAGGTCATAGATGTCCAAGGCTCATTGATGCATGTGGAGAGCAAAGACTGGCCTGTGTGGTTCAATCCCACAGACGTACTGTAGCAGCAATAGCCCAAAACCTCAGAACACACAGTGCATCACAGATTGATGCATATGGGGTTTGTGTAGCTGCAGAATGGTGAGAGTGCCCATGCTGACCCCCGTCAACCGCTAAAAGTGCTTACAATTGTGCACATAAACACCAGAACTGAACCATGGAGTAATGGAAGAAGGTGATTCATGTTTTCTTCCACGTCTCATGTGGACTGCCGGGTGCATGTGCATTGTTTTCTTTGTTACAGAGATGGAAACAACATTCTTCTGGGAATTCTTGGGTCCTGGATTCCATGTGGATGTTACATTGACACCTAGCACCAACCTAAACCCCTTCATTCCCTGATGGCAGTGTCCTTTCTCAGCAGGATAATGAAAAGGATTTAAAGGTTCTTCTGCTAATGTCTTGGTGCCTGGACACCTTCAGGGGTCCTGTGTCCATACCTCAATGAATTGGAGCTGTTTTGGTGGCACAAGGAAGATCTACACAATATTAAGCAAGTGGTTTTAATGCTGTGGCTGATGGATCTATAGTGATAATTACTTCCTGAAGGCTCTGTTTCTTACATGTTGATTTTAGTGGCAATTTTACTTATGAAATGAGAATATTAACAGTAAAAGCAATCTGCACAATGACAGATTGGCATATCAATTCAATACAACAATATATTCTACTACTGACATTTGGATGTTTGATTAGACTATAAATAGACAAATTTCTTATTTTATTTCCGTGGAATGGAAACATCTCACTTGGTGAGAACCTCCCGCTGCAGGCATTTCCATTGACATGCAAGTGGTTGTCTATACTCATAGCAGAGGCATTTTGTTTTAGAATGAATTTCCAATGTGGTAAATGAAATCCAATCCCAGATTCACAATGCCGACTGAATAAACTGTCTATTAATTGATGCCAGGCAGAGTCCCTCACTCTGTATCTCTCTTCTGATAGTCTGGCATGCCAACAGGGCTTGATTTGTTTGATGCATTGCCATAACCTGTGGGGATTAGATGATGTTCAGCGTTGGTTTTCCAGCTCCTGATGGCTCACAGCCTACTAACATGTGGAAAATAGTATCTTGGTCTGACAACCACCCAGGCCTAAAAATGCATGTGTCAAGTAAGCTGGCAAGATAATTAACACCAACCAGAAGCGATTTTCACATCTAAGTTATCATTGAGTGCAGAGAGAGAGAGACATTTAAGTTATTAATCATATTCCTCTTTCCTGAAATTTACTCACGAATAGTGCAATCAACTTGCAGAGACTGTGTATTTATAGTTGGAGAGATGGCGAATGGCTGCGACGCAATTTGCTTATTTGTCCATTATGCTGTATTTATTTCATCTAGAGCCTTCAAATTTTTAGGATACAGTGTATCTGCATAGCCATTATTCCTGCAGTAGAATACATCTTCCCCTCTGCATTTGTGCATTTGTGCATGAACCACAAAACTGAAAACACATATTTATGTTTTCCTACATAAGTGAGAAAGTTCAGACCTAAGAGAAAGATAAAAAGAAAGTGAAAGTGTTAATTGCATTAAGTGCATGTATTTTCTCCAACTTTAACTTTTTTTTTAAGCTAAAAAATCACGCAGATGTTATGGAAAATGTTTGCTATAATTGTGCATGGCTATTCACTTTATTTCTTTTTTCAGAAACCTTTTATATCATCATTTGTATCGTAAAGCCAGACCAATAAATCAGACGATTATCGATTGATGTTGGTATTAGCGTATATGCTGTCCAATAAGGGCTGATATGAAAACTTTTGGACATAATAATGGAGAAAAAGATGCTTGGGGTAATTTAGATATGGTGTCATATTGTTTGTCCCGCAGAGTAGTTCCATTTCCTTTGTATACAGTATTCTCTACATTGTCTGCAGTACATGTAGCATCTTAGCTTAGCAGACGGTGGTGCAGAGTCAAGCAGTGTCCTCACAGTAATTTGCTTTTTGAAATACATTGCTGGAAATTTAATGAACAATGACCCTGTCATTTTCACTTTTCAATATAACTCCCAACATTTATATAAAAAATATCAGACAATATATTGAGATTTTTTTACTCTCTACAATCAGCCCCAAAGTTCCAGCATCAGTCGGGTTCTGTTGTTTAGTGCTACTCTATTATACAAGGCACTAATTTAATATAACACCTTCAGCTATTTCTAACACCGTTAACACAAAAAGAAAAAGAAAGGAAAGACAAAGTGATAAAGAGCCTTCAGCTTTTTCACATTTTGAAAAAGCTGAAGGCTCTTTATCACTTTCTCTTTCTTTTTCTTGCTCTGCACAGGAAAACATACTTCAGGATTACGAGTTTCAAACTTTAAACGTGACAAAAACATTATTTTCAAAGACATTCTCCATATACAAGAAGTCCAATAAGGTAATCTTCATGTGTGACCACGATTTTATATATGTCTGATTATATTTAGTTGATACCACGTAGGAAAAATCTGCAACACTGGCAGTATATGTGATATCACGTGTGTTCATTAGTAATTACATTTTGCCTGACTGACTGGCTGTGTGCCATGTGCTACATTTAAATTACTGCTTGCGGGCCAATCATTGAAAATAAATTAAGACATACGTAATGCTTTGGTGCCTTGAACAAGCCGTTTTATCTCTTCGTGTGTGTGTTTACCTTTACAACAGGACTCGTGCACAAATGCTTCAACATCCTAGATCACGTCAGTACACATTTACATCCTTGCCTCGGCTTTGCGAAACTAAGGGTGCTACATTTACTGTAAGTGTATGTTGAAATCAACACTGGCCCCTCTTGGGTGTGAATGTGTGATTTCAGGCTTTTTTAAGCATCAATAAACACCACTGACGGTGACAATCAGCGAAAACTGGTGCCATATCAAGTGCAGTCAAGTGTCATCTTAAATGATTTTGCTCTTTCTGTTCAGTGTAAAGTGATTGCATACATTGGTCTGCAGTCTGCTGTTTCTTTTCCTGGAAAGTGTACCTGCGCTGATGGGTATTTTATTCATGAGTGAGCACATGAGTGTTTGGCAGCTCGTGAGTGTGTTTGTGGTCTTCACATTCATGCGTACAGGCTCTTATTGTGTTGTCATGGCTGTAAAAGGTGACAAGAAGTTTTTCTCTCACCCTGTATCTGCTGTAATGCTTATCATAATTTGCTCGTTGACAACTAATCAACGCAGAAACAACATTTTTGTGTGTTATATGTTTGTTTATGTAACCTCTTGCCAGTAATAAGGATGCAGGGAGTGTGCATGGGCATCTATGCATCCCTCAGTGTTTATGTGTCATTGGCGGTCTCCCACACTGTGCAACAGTGAAGTGCGGCTTGTCTAGTTGCGGGCTGATCAGGAACAGATGCTCTTCTCTTACTCGGGATTGCCTTCTAATTGGCTATTACTTTTTATAGACTGTAGTGCGGATTCTGCAACACACTTTATTCGCTGCCACATATCACTGATTAGCTGACACTCTGTTGCTTTCATTTCTATTTTTTGTCTTCACATGTGAGTGACAGGTTAAGGCGGATTTGCGAGAGGCTGTCGACAATCACATCACCTCCCCAGCCCCAGATGCTCCCCGCACTGACAGCCATAAGGTCCCTGTAATATCTGGGTTGCTTTATTACAGCACTTTGAAGCCATAGCAACAACCTCATCTCATTTACTTTTAGAGTAGCCAGCATCAAGCTGTTCTGTTGGATGCTTCCGGAGCTGACAACAGTGTTAATTAAAACCATATGAACTGTATGTCACTAGAAAACCACAACATATATGAGATTCATCTAATACTGGCAGCACATTAATGTGAGGCTTTCTTTAGTACTTTAATGTACCCTTTCCACATATGACACCATGTTCCAAACTACACAGAAGTTTATTGTTTCTTTGACCAGAGTTTTTTGTTTCTATGTGATTTTTTTTATTCTACAAGCATCACTCAACCACAGGGAATGTACTTTTTCTAGTTTTGGTGTCTTGTTGTGGTGCTGCTATCAGCAAAGTTTATTTAGCTTAGATAGGTCCATTAAAGCCCAGTAGGCCATAGAGCATATTCCGTGAGCATCCTTGTTTACCTCTCTTGGGATTTCCAATCATGCTGTAGCGTGGAAAGCCTGGCAGGCTTCTCTCCGGTCCCAGGAGGAGGCCATCTTTTGCCCACTGCACAGTCCCTGAGGCCCGCAGAACCTCACACCTCAACACAGCTGTGGCTCCCATCCGCACAGTAACGTTCCTGGGCTCAGACCTGAAGGCCTGCTGGGCCTGTGCGCCTGGAGACATGAAAAGGAGAAGGAAGGAAGGAACTGAAGTGCAACGGTAAGAGCCGGAAAGAGATGTGATAGGATTTAATTTAAAGAGATGGAGAAGAACAAGCTCTGAGCATGTGAGAGAAGTGAAGGAAATAAAGGGAGTGGAGGAAGAATGACACAAACATACACCACAGGGTAGCAGTCCTGTGGTCTTTTGTCTGAGAAGACACCCCATTGTGTCTGGCCACATTATTCATCCTGGCATATGTTTTATTGATGGGAAACTGCAGTGATACGGCCCTGAAAATGAGTCAATAAAGTAATTACTGCAAATTAAATCCCCCCTCGGCCATGCAGATAGGGTATTGGGAGGAGGAAAAAAAGCATGGGGTATCAGAGACCTTGTTCACCTGCGGTTTTTCTTCAATGTCGATGTCCCACTAGCTAATTCCTCCTGGGAAGAGTAATGATTATCACTTTAATCCCCCTTGTTTGTCATAGGTGGTGTTAGCCATCCTTCAGCCAGGCTCTTAGGTGACATTCTGTGGTGCAGTGCGCTCGAGTCGGGAAGGTAACCTTAAAGCAGACCACCCATCAGCCTTTAACACTGGGGCTAGGATTATATGATTATTATACATAGGGGTTTATGAATAAATTCAGTTCAGGGAGCCAAATACGAGCGCATACTCCAATTAGTGCATAATATCTAAGCATGAGTCTCGTTTAAACAATGCCCCACAGAGAAGCCAGCCTGATTCCATTGGGCTGTTTAAATCTTGACCTTCATTGAAGCAATGACCAAGTTGTTTGTGAAGTGCATGCTCTGTTGCATCTGACAACATGAGTGAGAGGCAGAGCTCTCAGATCAAGGCTGAACCAGTCACCTCACGTCAAATATGAAGGGCAAGATTGGCCATTACAGAGGATGCATACAAACAACCAAACACAGGAGCATATTTGCATACAGTTTACATAAATGAATACTCAACAATGATCTACAGCGGCTGCTAGAATAGTATTACACTGGATCTTTTTTTCTCTTTTTCAAAATGCAGTGATAAGACTTCATTTTCATGGCATAAAGTGAAAAAATCATATGAGCTGAATTTATAATCAAATATCAAACCCTTGCCCAGTTCATGACAATCTGGGGTTTTTGCTACTGAGGTTTTAGTCTATTTATAATGCAAACTTTAAATATTGCTGTGCTTCTGGTATTATTGACTCAGTTTTACTTATTGACCCTTGTTTATTTGTGCTCCTGTTACCCTACTTCTTAGCACACATAAAGGACGCTTTAACAGTAAAACTAGATATTTACATGTACCTCAGTAAATAACATATTATAGACATAGTAAAGGACTATCTTTATTATAGAGACAGTTGAAGAGGGATAGAGGATGACATCTAAGACAGCTAAGGCCCCATGCTGGATTTTAGCCTTGGTACATTGGACAATATGTCAACAAGGTGAGCTACTGGAGCATCCTGTAATTATATTAATTACATTAATACCCAGTAATTATATAATTAATTATGTTTTTAACACTTGTTGGCTGTAAACAACACTAACATTCAGTTTCATTGCCTCCTGAATTTGATCTGGAGGATGTTTTAGCATGCAATTGCTTATTTGCACATTCAGACGAGAGGGAACAACATTAGAATTCATTCATGTTTTGTTATGTTTGTGGTAACCCGACACCCGACACGCAGTATTTACTCGAATTTTACTCCGATTTGGTCCACCAACTCCTGAGGACAATATCTTGCTCTTTAGCATGGAATGTATAGAAAAGATGGACAAAGCGGAAACCGTAAACCTGCATTCTTTCTAGTGACCAGCAGGGGGCGACTCATCTGGTTGCAAAAAGAAGTCAGATTGTATAGAAATCTCAGAGAAAATTTTTCTAAAAATATTTCTCCATTGATTTGTTGCTTCAGGAGGCGTTTTCCTGATGCATTTATGGCCTTAATCTCCAGTTTTGAGTCTTTTTGAGCATAGCCCGATGTTAGTTTAGTGAATTATGATCCCATTTAGAATAAAGTTGCAGATAAAGCAGGGTACATTTTAGGAGGAGGCTAGGTTGCTATTGCATCATTGTACGTAGTGTCCTTTGGTTCCAAACTCAAGGCTTCACAAAAATAGTTCACAGTTGCTAAGTCCATCTTCTTCTTTTTTTTTTAAGATTTAGTTTTGGCCTTTTACGCCTTTATTGGATAGGACAGTGGATAGAGTCGGAAATGGGAGATAGTGGGGAAGGACATGCGGCAAACGCCCGAGTTTGGAATCGAACCTGGGACAGCCGCTACGCTTCTGCACATGGGTCACGCAACATAACCATTAGGCTATCGGGGCACCCCTCTACATCTATCTTCTATATACAGTCTATGCTCTTTAGCAGCTAAATGCTACAATATGTTTTCTAGTCACTTGTTTTACTTTCTGTGATTATGTGCTGAGAAATCGTGCACCGAGATAAGAGAGATTGAAGCAACACAATGAGTTACTTGATGTAAAAGCAAAGAAATAAACTTAAAGATGCCAAAATCCCCTCTATAACTATGGAGAATGTCAGAGACTGGTAGTAACTCTCTGTAAGTTTGCGTGCAACTGTTCTCTTTCACATTATAAGCATTTGACCTTGTTGGTATTAAAAAAAATACTATTTACCTACAACAGCTTTAAGGGACGAGAAAAGTAAGCCTATTCCACTGAATCGACTGGCAAACATTTTCACTTGTGTCCTTGCACAAGTGTAAGCAAGAAATGAGATTTTGTTTAAGAGTTGCCAGTAAGCAAGCATTAGATACAATAGTAAGGTGCAGAAATTGCAGCACTTACAGTAAATGAAATGCAGCCTTCATTAATTAATGTTATTAATTACGTCTGTGCGTTCCTGCTATGAGCTGTCAAAACGTCTGCTGTGAAATGTTGATTTCCATTCCTCACGTCTATAATTAAATATGTATACAATTTGACTCTCAAACCATATTTCCACATTCATTTGTAGTTCCTCAGGTAAAGATATTGACTGCATGTTGTTTAAGAGGGGAAAGTTTATACATCAGATACCAGTAAACTCTAATAGTGTCTGTATGTAAGTGCAAATGTTTATTTAAAGCTATATCTTCCTGGCCTGTCATAAGGTGGTGAGATATGTTATTAAGATGATGCACCACACTATACTGTCGCATAATGTGGGGTTATGATTGTGTTTGGTATGTTCCATGAACTGGAGGTCACTGTGGTAATCACCATGACAACTTGTGAGGAAGTGCTGTGTACATAACGATAATAGCAGAAGTGACATTAACGCTGTGTTATTTATTTTCTGTGTAAAAGTGTCACAGGTGAAAAAAACAGGAAGGAATACATCCAAGCCATGCACATCACACTGGATATTTATACCTTGAGCAAAACCCTGTCAGGAAAGTCGGCTCGATTGCAACTGAAGCAGCATTTAGATTCAACTGCTTGCGTGAAACACTAATACTCTTTGGCCAAGTTTCACTTTTAATGTGAATAAACCTGTTAACAAAGGGTCCTTTTCCACTTGATGTAGCGTTCACAGGAATAATGGCCTTCTAGCCAAAAGGAGTGGGAAAAGATACAACTAATGGATTCCTACTTGACAAACAGGAGAGGGTAGCAATGACAATGTTAATAGCAAGTCCTGCTCACCATCTTGATTTTTTTTCAGGCTGATTTGCTTTGATGCTAAAAGGGAAAATTTCACATAGGTGCCACAGTAAGCACATTCAGTAAAGCTCATATTTTAAGCAAGATTTTCACAACATAGGGTTAAGAGATAAGTGTTAGATTACCCAGGTTGGTTTAAGCGACACAGCCGCAGAGCATGAGTCACTACAAGCTGTTATATGAGCCATACTACAAGGGAAACTTGCTATATGTAAACACACAGCTGCTATTATGCTATAGTGAAAATTCAATTAAGGCCTCAATAAAGTCAAGGTTCCCAGCGCTCAGCTGAATGGCCTGAACATAGATGGGATTTGAAAAGGCCACAGTTACTGTAATGATAACTCCATGGTGACATTTGATTCTCTTACCCCAGATGAGACAGAGAAAGGGTAGAGCTGAAGGAGACACAATCCATGCTGACAAGAAGTCCATTTCGCCACTGACACCTGACCTTCAACAGCCCTGGAACAACAATGGAAAAAGACACACATATGTAACATACACAGTCTTAAGATATCCATCTAGTAAACACATGCTTTTGAGAGGCATTTGTATTAAGTTAATCGCTGTAGTTTGTAAACTAAACAATTAATCTTTTCATATGTAAGTGTTTGCTCATTTATTGTCAGGGTTTGGCTTTCTATCAACATACTGCACCTTGGGTTTACATTACCATTTACTGCTCAGTGTAGCATTCAGCTGCCAAGTCTAACCAGCTTCGGACGAGCACATGTCATGCCATCGCGGAGGACTACCAATCGATTAATCAATCAATCGATCAATCCCTCATTTGCATGCAATTAAAACATAACTTTAAAAAACCAGAAGGCACAGTTTAAAGGTTTTTATCATGGTCTAGTCATAATGTTAATGGTACAAAACCAGTTTTAAGAGTGTAATCTTTGTGTGGAAAAATGCAGGTAAGTGGCTTATCTGGTTAAGCTAGTGTTAGTCTCCTGATTAGCCACAAGGAGTGAGCAATTCCCTTAGCACTGTATATTAATTTGCAATTAGTTGTTGTTGTCATCTGGCATCTGAAACAGGATCAGCTGAGGGAATGAAGAACAGAGGAGCATACACCTTTCTCCACAAAAGCCAAGACTCCCGACCGTAATTTCGTTGTGTGTATTGAAGCATATGCATGACAGTAAAAGGATTCTGATTCTGAAAGAAGTCTCTGCAAATTAATGTATGGATGAATAGAAATCAGTGCCTGCACAGAAAGCAGAAAATGTGTTAAAATCTTGATAAAAGTTCTTTAATAATAATGTCAATTTTAATAACATGAACTATACAAAGCTTGTAGTATATTCAGCATAGCGGTGCCGCATAACAATGATCACCTAAGCTTTGACCATGACTGTATTTGCAAGGACAGTAATGTATAGCTGGTTGCCTATAGCCTCATTCAGACTTTGACTTCTTTCATATCTGCTAAGAGGCATTGCCATCTTGCTACTCAGGACCTAGTAACATCTTATTTTCACTTTCAACATGGCATATATGAATTATTAGGGGATGTTATTTTTTCCACATTTCAGCACCAATGCTGGTCTGAGAACATCAAAGACAGCTCCAAAGACACAATTTGTGCGCCCTAATCACAACACCTTTATCATTCACTTTGTTCTACAATTTCACATCTATTTCTAACTATTGAAAGTTCATGAAAATAAAACTTTACTGCAAAAAAGGCAGAGCCTAACAGGTCGGATTAAGGAGACTCAGATGGGATTTGACATTAACAGGAGCAAAATATGCATTTGTTGCTTCCAACTGTTTGTAGGTGTCTTTCCTCTGAGTTTATCAGATATCTGCAGCATCAGACAGAAGCAGAGTCAAAAAATCGACAGAGCTGTGTGCATTTCCTAACATGGAACAACAGTAATTTCAGTTATTACTTATGATTATAAATTATCCCCGGCATGGAGAAAGGATTGATCAGGATCTAACGTCAAGTCACAAAATGTACTTTTCTTTACTTTCGGACAGGTGAGCTGTAATATATATACACCGATCAGGCATAACGTTATGACCACCTGCCTAATATTGTGTTGGTCCACCTTATGTGGTCAAAAATGCTCTGAACCATTGGACATGGACAAGAGGACCTCTCAGGGCATCTGGCACCAGGATGTTGGCAGTGGATCCTTTGTGTACTCTGGCTTGTGCAGTGGGGTCTCTGTCAATCAAACTTGTTCCACTGCATCCTGTTGATGCTTGATCAGAATGGGGTCTAGGAAGTTTGGAGGTCAAATCAACATCGTGGGTGACTGTCATGTTCCTCAAGATGTTCCTGACTGTTTGATGTTTTTGCCATGTGGTGGGGTGCATTTTCCTGCGGGCGTAGGCCAGTGACATTTGGGACTGCTATTTGCATGAGGGAGTGTGCTTGTTCTGGGACAATGTTTATTTGGGTGTCTAAGTCTCATCAACACGGATGGCAAAATCCAAAGTTTTCCAGCAGAACACCACATAGTACCTGTAGTTAATTTATTTGTTAGAAAACAGATGATGCATCATGTCAGCTGATGTGCAAAAGTTGTGCATATCAGTGTCATGGGTATGTTTAAATGAAGGCTTGATGAAGGCTTAATGTAAAAATGACATATGTCTAAATGAGAGGATGCCATAATTTTAACAGACTGATGAAGCAGCAATGTTACATATCCCATGTCTAAAAAAGGCGTAATATAATGGATAACTAAGGGTATGGGGATCTGCTGAGTAACCATATTTACACTTGTATTGGCATAGTCTTTTAAGAAAGAGATGAAAAACTTTTATATCAAATGCAATGTGCATCTGTGTTTGCAGGGGATGGATCCCTGGATACGTACGAGGTTAAAAGTGTGGTTCACTTTCAAGATCATGGCACAGAAACATTTTTGAAATATGCTATAGGCAGCGCCGTGGGTCTGTGCCCATAGCATCCAGCACTGTGGGCACAGACCGACTTATTTGACCTGGAAGAGAGCTCTGTGGATTTTAAGTCAGTGTGTAATCACTTCAATTTATCTGCTGCAGGAGTGGAACAAATAATAGTGATTTACTTAATTGAAAACTAAATATTTTCTCATCTGAATAGACAAAATGAATTGGAGGCAACAGCTTTTTGACGCATCTCCCCTCAGTCGATTAGTTGCACTCCAACAGGCTTTGATAAGAATTAACTCACACTCAATTATTTTTTCGCTCTCAAAACATTTGTGTATTTCAGAGCCCCCAGTATACTCTTTGAATACACAAGGGCAATTATTTCCCTCTTCAGTGAATAGGAATTCTTTTCTGAGGTTAAAAATGCCCATCTTCTCTTTATCTCTGCCTCATGTCGTTTAACACAAAGGCAATTATTAAACCCTTCCTAATGTTGACATTTTGTCTCATACGCAGTTTATAGTTTTCCATCACTTGAAAGGAAGTTCATTTGTCAACAATACAAATATAAAAAAAGCTAAAAAAAAATAAAAAATCCATCTCCACATTAGGGATTCCGAGCTCAAACATCAAGAATTTACTGTGAGGAAGAAAAATGTTTGTCCGACACAGAAAAGGTTGCTGCTGGCCTCATGAGTCACCATTTTCAGTGGGACTCTTAATGAAAGCAGACGCAGACTGCCTGACCTCCCCGCATTCCCATTACCTAGTTAAACAACCACTTTAATTGCTTTTAAAAAAAAACACTGCGACTCGCAAGAATGCTCATTAAACGATACATGTTTGTTTTCTCTGTGTGAGAAATGTGTGACAATGTAGCATTTGTGGAACAACTATGGTATGCCATTCAAAATGCAGAATTAGTTAAATGAATGACTTGAATGGCAATTTGATTTGTCTTCAAATATAAGAGAGAGAGAGAGAGAAAGAGAGAGAGAGAGAGAGACATATTTTACTACAGTCGCACTCATTGCCACAGTTTTTTTTTACCTTGTTCTTCACCGGCTTCTTACAAATGCAAATTAGAAAGTTTGATTTGAAATTTGATTCGCTTTCAGAGACAAGGCTGCCACTCTCCCCGCAAGGACATTAGAGGTAGCTGAACCATTCAGCGTGACCCCGACAGGTAGATTTTTAATGGCATCTTTCATAACATCATCAAACGACTCAATACACTCAATCCTGGACCAATTTAACGTGAAACCCCATGAAATCAGTCAATGTGCAGAAAATGAAGTTTCAACCTCCACGCAGCCATCCAATTCAAATGTGGTCCTACATCTTAATACCAGCCTAAATTCTTACCTATCTCACCAGTTGCCTGTGGGTCCAATTACTGCGGCTTATAGAAGCTGTGTTGCGAACCATTACTGCTTTTACACTGAGCTGCTGATAAAGAGGGTTTTTAAAAAAGATGCAGATTAGATTATCAAGAGCATCTAATCACATCCAAATCACTGATTGTGCATTTAAACATAGCATTTGTGAATAAGACGTGGTCAGATGTGCAAATCGCAGACTAAATCATACCATTTTGGCTAGCATACACGGTCCCATACAATTCCAAGGCACCAAGAAGTAACACAAGTTAGGTGTTTGTGTTCAAGTTTACTGGATTGCTCCGACTTTCGCTACACACAACTCAAACGCGCCTGCTCTCCCCAGGAAAAAGTTGAGAGACAGAAGAGGCAAAACCTCCTTTCAACCTCCACCAACTCAAGCACATCTGCCTGCCTAGGGTGCACAGAGAGAACGAGCGAGGCAGGCACACAGACACACAGAGAGGGCGTACCTCTGTCTTAAAAAAGCCTAGAATCTTTGAATAGGTGTGTGAATTTGCATGAGAGAAAGCGAGCTAGGGCTTACCTGTTGAGTGACGCCAAGGCTCAGGAGCGTCTTTTTTGTCTTCCTGATCTACAGATGGCTCTCTGAACACAAGTGAGCTACAGAGATGTTAAAGAATGCCAATGGGACTCCCCCTTCTCTCACTCCTTAGTCTAAGACAGAGGCAAACAGATAAAGAGAGAGGGAGAGGAGCAGTAGCGCAGACTGAAGAATGAAGGAAAGGTGTGTATATGAGAAGTGCTGGCAGCGGCGCCTACAAGGGGGTCAGTTGAGCAGTTAAATAAATGTCAGAAAACAATAACAATGTCATGGCCGCCTCGAGGTTTCAAAGAATTTAAGCACGCTTAAGGCCACACGGTGACAGCTGACCCCTTGAAAAGTTGCAGGACCTCTTTTTTTTTTTTTTTTTTTTTACAGTAGAATGGAATGAATAAGTATAAAAGCTTGATAAAGCTGCGGTGAGCCGGGAAGCAGAGGAACACGGCTGCAGCTTCTTTCTATTCTGCCTTTTTCTGAGGAGTATTCATGGATCCCATTATTTAGCATTACACTGTGCTGGTCTTAAAAGGAGCCGAGCAGCCCTAAAAGATCCAGACGCAACATGGATGTCTTCACAGCTGCTAGTTTGTAACATTTATGCTCATGCATAATGAATGGAATGGAGATATCCACCAAACTGTATTTCCTATACAGAATACTCCTGGGCTGATCTGCTCCATTGCAGAGATGGAGACGGAGACAGCCCAAGGATTCACCGTTAAGTGGAATTTTTTTTTCCTCAA
>OMNN01058241.1:10103-22998 GCA_900302755.1 Chromis chromis
GATACCTGCGTCCTGACTGGGATTTGAACCAGTCAGGACGCAGGATTTGAACCTGGGGTGTGAGTCACTGAGCTATCCAGTTGGAGGTTACTTCAGTCCAAACATTAGCTGTGTCCCAATTCAGGGTCTGCAGCCTTAAAGGACGCAGCCTTCGTGGCCTTCGTAGGCTGGTTCTGTCCGGTTGTTCTGGACTAAACTGAAGAACCAGAAGCATCACAGCTGGTTTAAGTCTGTTAACATTCACTGATATGAACTTCAGATATTATAAATCACCACAATCTCTGGGCTGAGTGTTTCTGATACTGATGGGTTTATTCCGTTCTTCACCTTCAATCCAACATCAAATCCACCGTCAGACTGTTGTACAGAAAAACGCTTTAAGATAAATTAGAAACAGTAAATAAACGTAACAGATCAGAAATAACAACCGTAAATACACATAAAACCAAGAGGGAGAGAATCTGACACAAAACACGATGTAGATGTTCCAGGTATTGACGTTAACAAACCCTTTAATGAATCAGTCGTCTGTGTGGCCGCGGTCAGAAAATAATCACCGTCTCAGTAAAATAGGACTTAAACCCAGAAGCTGTACAACTGGAAAGGAAACGTTTTAAAGGCAGCGGCTCACATCAATAACGTATGGAGCCCCTAAACTCCCAATAAGTGGTATTTTTTATCCTGTGCGCACAGGATAAAAAATACTACTTTTGGGGACTTTAGGGGCTCCGTAATAACGTCACGTCAGTTAATCGATTTTTAAACAAGTTTTAATGTCTCCAACATTAAAACTTTATTGTTAGCGACTGGAGTGAGCTGTAACACTTATGTAAAACTAATCCTCCAGCGCTTCACCTCCGTCAGCTGTGATCAGTTAAAACTCCAGCTGTTGATCGAACTGTCACCGCCGCGCAATGCATCCTGGTCTATTTTTCGGCCGCTTTTAAGGCCGCATTTTAAGGAGTCTTAAAATTTGAATGAAATGGGACAGCCTTCGTCGCTCCGTCTGTGACGTATGCGGCCTGAAAAGACCCTGAATTGGGACACAGCTACTGTCTCTCTATCTCCTAGATCCACACCTCTTGCCTGTAGTTTGTTTCCTCATTTGTTTCTCACTGGTAACACTCACATGCCTCACTCATCCACCCACCATCAACACTACTGACTACCTCACACCTCAAGCTTATCATTGTTTGTCAAATTTCCTTTTGAAATGAAACATAGATGTGGCATCCTAAACTTGTTTCTCCTCTTTGTCACTGTCTGTGAACTAGCTTGTGACAAGTGCGATTATGATCCCCAGATATCTCAAAAATAAAAAAACAACCAGTTTCACTTGATAATGAAAATATGTACAACGGCTGCTTCGAGCATGCAGAAAGGTGGTAAGTCAGAAAGTAAACTGTGCAGCTGTTTTCACAGCAATGATTTTTTTTTTTCATATCTGTTGGATCTTTACAGGGTAAAAGATGAAAATTCCTCAAGAAGTCCTTCTGGACACTTTGGAAGACTTGGGAAAAGAGGAGTTTGAAAAATTCAAGTGGTACTTGTACCAGGAAGGGTTCCTGGAAGACTTCAAATCAATCCCAAAATCTCGACTGGAGGAGGCAAGCAGGGTCAACACCGTGGATCAAATGCTCGACACCTACTGTATGAACGCCATTAAAATCACTCAAATGGTTTTCCTGAAGATAAATAGAAATGATCTGCAGAAGAAAATCTCAAGAACCATCAAAGAATGTAAGTCAGGTGAAGATTAAATGTGGGATGTTACAGAGATCCCAAGGAGAATACATGGATGTTAAAATGATTAATTAACATGATACGTCTGGCATAAGCAACAATATATAGGACCAAAAATACCCACGTTAGCAGCCATGAACCATGAATACAAAGTTTCCTTGTCAAACTGCGACAAATCAGATCTGCACAATCTAGGGAGAACACAAAACACATTAGCCACCTGGGAATCACTGGATTGAATCTGACAAGATTTTCTGACCTTATTCTTAAAGTCTCCACACACAGGAGACATGTTACTGATGAAAACCAGTAGACTGCTAAACCCACACCAAAACTGCCCCCTAAAATATCACATGAACATAAAACATTTAACAACAATCTGCACATGAAAACCATTAAAGTCAAAATTAGTTCAGGAACTGCAGAAAACAGCCCAAACATTTATCCCAAACACATTTTGTCCATGTGGACAACCAAAGCAAACACACTGCAGTTGGTGTCTCCAGTCTCTTGGTTTAAGGCTTTGTCCACACTAATGTGGACATTTTCCAAGAAGGACAGCATCACACTTCACATACTACACTTAAAAAATTACGCAACCATCATTTTACACATCTGTACACATGACAACGCAAAAACGATTGACGTGTATGAGTGACAATCTTTGATTTTTTGAGGACACATGCTAGGAGGTGTTTGCAGAGGGAGCAGATCTGGAGGAATACACCTCAGCTGTCCTGATCTACATTCACTTCTGCACTGAGGCAGTGCTGACACCAAAACGTGTTCCCGAATCACAAGCTGTGGATGGACAGTCATGTTCAGAAACTGGTCAAGGTTCGGGACGCTGCCTTCAGGTCAGGTGACATGCAGGCCTACAGTCACGCCCAGAGGGATCTGAAAAAGGGCATCACAGAGGCCAAACAGAGGTACAAGCATTGCATTGAAGGTCACTTTGCCCACAACAACCCCCGCAGCATGTGGACTGGCATCAAAGCCATCACAAGCGCAGCAGCTCACAGATCAGCCCTGACAGCACACTGCCTGACACCCTGAACCATTTCTTTGCATGCTTCAACATGCAGAACATCAGAGCAGATCCTCAAACCACCTCACCTAGTGAGGAACCAGCGCTCATCCTGCAGCAACACAAAGCGGCAGGACCTGACGGGGTGTCAGGCCGCACACTGCAGTCATGTGCTGACCAGCTAACGGGAGTGTTCACCAACATCTTTAATCTCTCATTGCAACAAGCTGCAATGAGAGATGCGTTAAATCCATCACGATCATCCCTGTTCCGAAGACAACATCCGTGACCTGCCTTAATGACTACCGCCATGTCGCCCTGACCCCGGTAGTCATGAAGTGCTTTGAAAGGTTCATTCTGTCCCACATCAGAGACATCATCCCTACAGATCTGGAGAGACACACGTTTGCCTATCAGAGGAACAGATCCAAAGAGGATGCAGTCTCAGCTGTACTCCACTCAGCCCTGACCCACCTGGAACATCCAAATACATACGCACGGATGCTCTTCATAGACTTCAGCTCCGCCTTTAACACAATAATCCCCCATAAACTGGTTCACAAACTCCAGGATCTTGGACTTACCACCTCACTCTGTACATGGATTATGCACTTTCTTACCTGCAGGCCCAAAACATCAGGATAGGAAGACATACATCCACAACCATCATCCTGAACACTGGTGTGCCACAGGGCTGTGTGCTCAGCCCAGCCCAGTTCACCCTCTTCACTCAGGACTGCACCACCATCCACCCCTCTAACACTATAGTGAAGTTTGCTGATGACACCACTATAGTTGGACAAATCAGTGATAACGAGGAGGCTCACTACAGAGACTAGGTACAACACCTGACTCAGTGGTGTTCAGAGAATAACCTGCTTCTGAACACCACCAAAACCAAGGAGGCCATTGTAGACCTCACCACCACCACTTCATATAAATGGTGAGACGGTGGAGATTGTGGGCAACATCAAATTCCTGGTACTCCACATCGCCAAGGACCTCTCTTGGACAGTTAACACCTCCCACCTGGTGAAGAAGGCCCAGCAAAGGCTCTTCTTCCTCAGGAAGCTGAAGCGGGCTGGTCTCTCCCCTCAGCTCCTAGTGAACTTTTACACCGTGGAGAGCATCCTCTGCCAGGGCATCACTGTATGGTATGCCAGCTGCACAGCAGAGAACAGAAAAGACTTGGCCTGGGTTGTGAATACAGCTCAGAGGATCATCGGAGCTGAGCTTCCTGACCTGGATGCTGTGTATGATGGACGACTGCAGAGGAGAGCCACCAGAATCTCCACTGACAAAACTCACCACCTGTTTTCCCCACTCCCATCAGGAAAGCGATTCCGCAACATAAAAACCCGGACTAGTAGACTGAGGAACAGCTTTTTCCCCAGAGCCGTAGCCTCCATCACCCCTCCTCTTCCCTGTCTACCCCCTCCCCACCCCCCACTCTCACCAGCCTAAGCTACAGACTGAGCCACACACTGTTGCATCAACTGCACTTTAATCAGTCATGGACAGTGCAATATTAAAAACTGCCTCATTTCATAAATACTGTTTGATGTTTACGGTTGTTTTATGCACCTTTTTACTTACACTTATTTTTATTCTATTTTATTCTATTTTTATATTAAATTGTATTCTTTACTATTTCACTGCTGCTGACTGACTGTCACCAGTGAAGTTTTGTTGTTTATTACAATGACAATAAAGTCTCTTATGTCTTATGTTCTGATGCCTGCCTATGGAGCTTTTCCAGGCAGACTGAGGAAGCCCTCAAGATCTTCCGGGAGGAACTGGGAGATGAATGTCTACAGCAACCTTGACCTGACACCAAAAGTGTCTTAAAATAAATGGATAGAATGAAAATTGGGCCTGTAAAAGGGCACTGATCAGTCCTGGATTGATTTTTGTACTTTAATGAGGTAATTCCACAGGAATAAGACATTTCTTCTCTGTCTCTTACAGGAGGATATTTCTTGTCTGATGACAGAGTTCCAGCATCAAAGGCGTGAACTGGAGGATCAGATTTGTAAAATGGCATACAACAAATCTAGGATCATTGTGGGTTTTGTCTACATTTACAGTTTACTGTTACTGTTGCTAATCCTTCAAGTTGTACTTGAAGGATTTATTGTCTCACACTGAATTGCATGCTTCTTTTCTAATCTTTTAACTAAACCTAATGTCTGAATTCCTGGGTGCTTGAATACTTTAAACTGTTAATTTCTGATGGATATAATACTGAGCTCAGATCAGTTCAAACTCTGAGATATGGCATCTCATATGACATCTTTTATTACCTGAGCTGCAAGCCAATATGGATAGGTGATCTTCACTCTCTGTCTAATCAGAACGAGTCAGACGTAATGAAATGGGTGATTAGGAAGGAGTTTGGTGAACTTCGGCACTGCCTGGAGGAGGAGGAGTTGGGGTTCATGCAGCAGGCAGAAACGTCAGCCACTGCCCTCATTGCATCCCTTCAGAATCAGACAGACCAGTTAAACCAGAACCTGAACCGGCTACAGAAAGCCCAGAATACCCTGCAGGACCTGAGTGACGAGGGGCACCTGGACTTCATCACGGTGCTGTCAAGAATCTCACCACAGTGTTTGTAGCCCCATTGTTTTGTTTTCAGTTTAACATAAAATGATTCTAGACAAAGTTAATCCCAAGATTTTAAAATAAAATCAGTACCCTCAATAAAGATGGTCATCATAAATGTCTTCTTTGTTTACAGAAGTATGGCTCAATTGCTCCGAGGTAACAAATATCTTGATGCATTTTCAGTTAACTCCTTTACTGATAGAAGTAAAACTTCCAAAGATTAATGTTTACTGTCCTGTTCAGGTTCAGAGAGAGCTATGAGCTCCAGCAGAAGGGCAAGAGAATCTTCAGCTCTCTGAACTTCAAACCAGGTTTCAACCACAACGACATCAAACTCACTGTTTGGAAGAAACTACACCGAAAAGTCCTGCCAGGTTCACTTTTATCTGTCCAACTTATCTCACTCATCTAACTGGTGAAAAATGTACAACTCCTGATAGATGGTTTATGTTACACAGCAGCTGTTTGGTTAAGACTAAGCAATCAAAGAATTTTAATGGAATCTAGTGGAAACATCGAGAGACTTATATTCTTCTCTTACTCCAGCACCAGAGCTTTTGAAACTGGATCCTCAGACTGCTCACCCAATGCTGGAGCTTCTTAATGGAGACACTGTGGTGGTCTGTGGGGCTCTGCTTCAAAGACTGCCTGATAATCCAGAGAGGTTCACCTACAGCTACTGTGTCCTGGCCAACCGGGGTTTCTCCTCTGGGAAACACTACTGGGAGGTAAGACGAGCTGAACATGCGTTATAGTTTATAGTATACCTACAGCAGTTCTGCTTATTCTTACTGTCCAGGTGGAGGTGGGCAACAAAGCCAAATGGCATCTTGGTTTGATCAAAGGAACAACCAATCGTAAGGCCAAGCTGGTGAAGAGCCCAGAGAATGGTGTATGGTTGATCGGGCTTAAGGATGGTGTTTATGAAGCCTTCACTTCACCCAGGGTGGTTTTGCCAGTGTCTACACCCCCTCACCGGGTGGGACTGTTCCTGGACTACGAGGGTGGGGGTCTGACCATCTATAACAGTGACAATCCAGACGAGCTGGGTTTCATCTACAGCTTCAGGCTGCAGGTCCAGGGGAAAGTCTACCCCCTGTTGGATGTCTGCTGGAATGAAAGAGGAGGCAACAAACAGCCCCTGGTCCTCACTTAGCCTCAGCAGGAGCACTATGAAGCTCACTAAATTGGGATCATGATATAATTGATCTAAATCGAGTTATCTAAATCGACAGGAAAAAAGAATTTTGATCATGACATGGATTTTATTTTCTTTGCTGGAAAACTACTTCAAATGCATACTTTAAAAAATAATTGTAGGACCAACATAAAAAAGAAGTTGGTGACATTTGTTCCATTTAATTTGTTATGTGTAATTGTCTATACCAAGTTTGATTTGATTGTTTTCAAATCAAAACTTAAATAAATTTTCTGTAAAGTTTATTTTCATTGCATATGCTTTATAATATGTTATATAGTCTGAGTATGTATAAGCCAATTAATGAATAACAAAAGGAAAGAAGAGTTTTAATCCTTATCTTAGAAATATGGAGTGTGGCTCACCCTGAACCCAAACTGGGAGGTGGTTCCAGAGAAGAGGAGTCTGATAGCTGAAAGTCTTTGCCTCCGATTCTACTTTTGGAAATTCTAAGAGCCACAACTAAGCCTACACTCTGCATGAATGAATGAGTAGAGCACTTCTCGTTCAAACATTAATTTACACATTAATACTTACATCCAGTACTGTTCTTCCTTGTAGGGACTGGTCGAAGAAGAGGATAAGGCTCTAGCAGACCACCCCAGGTGAACTAATGGATATAGATGCTTTGGCTGAATAATACAGTTTATCATATTCCATTCTATTCTAATTTATCATATCACAGACTAGAGAGAAAAAGGCAAATTAAACTGTAGTCTTATTTGATTAGTTCCACACAGTTATGTGCTGATACATTCTTCCATCGGATTAGCTGTCGATCGGCTTGATCGGTTTACATTAAATTGCAATAAAAAAGTAACTATTATGCACCTATGTTCGTGTCGTATCGTGTAGGTGCACATACCATTATTATATACCATTGCCCTCAGTAACTTACTTTTTATGAAAGAGAGAAACAGTCACTCCAAAATATGTTTTGAACATCAACAAAGAAATCAACAGGACCTGCTAAAAGTAGCCTATAGTCTATGTTACAGACACTTAACCGAAGAATGTTAATATTAACATACACTCACATAACGTGACAAATAAAACATGAATATACCAACAGCTAGCAAAACTGTAATGACATAATCAAACTACTATGATTAATAAAATGTAGCTTACAGGAAATTTTGTTACAGCTAACAGTTAGCTTAAAACACTTGTGCTTTTCTACCTTGAGTTAGTTAACATTTATGACATTGACAATGCTCACTAACTTAGGTAACATAACCTTAGTTTTGCAGAACAAAGTGTGAAAATATGTGTTAAAGTTACTCTTCTTACCACACTATGACTAAGATTACTTTAAGTCAAGTCAAATGACCATTATTTATTTATTACGATACATATTACTACATCTTATTATACATTAAAAAATTATAGCACATTTAAAATAGCAGCCCACAAGCTGTGTATCATACAGAGCAAATGCATAATGGTTCATGGTCAATGGTAAATAGTCTGCACTTGTATAGTGCTTTGTTCCCTTGATACTGAAAACGCTTTACAATGTTTCCCATTGCACACATACTCATGGTATGTGTCCACATTGGTGTTTTTGGATGCAAGAGATCATACCGCTTCCCAACATTGGATGCTTGATGGTCGTACAAGTCCATTATCACTTCTTTTGTTTTGTTGGTGTTGAGGTTCAGGTTGTTGGTCCTGCACCATGTGGAGAGTGCTTGGACCTCCTCCCTGTATGCAGCCCAACATGGTGGCTCGGTTGCAATTTTTCTCTTTTATTACAAAAGCAGTTCATTGAAAAGTATTTCTGAAAACATTAGGAGTGAAAAATAAGCTATGCAGTTGCTAAATCTGCCCTCATTTTAGTTTAACAACAGCTAGTTTAGAGGTTTTACAATAGTTTGTGACTCATTAGCATAAAGTGTAAGAAGACTTGAGGTCTTGTTACACTTTATGCTATCGAGGTGCAAGCAGCTAGCTGGATACGTGACGCCCCATCGCTTGAAATGCGACCCAACACTACCAGAATGCAGTGTGGGATGTTTCACATAGACAATGAATGTAAAGCATTAAAGTGACGGATCCTGTGGACACATACGATAAGTGGACCCAGGGCCTGCCCTCTTCCACAATAGAGGTGGCAAATACTAGGCTATATGGGGTCCCACTGTTTCTGTAAAGCTCACTAGTGAACACAATCAGTTCATTTAAATATTGGCAAAGTCCATCAACTATAATTTTGAAAAGTTTGCTTTCTTTAATTTTTCACACTTTTTTGAAATTTTTTTCAGCTGTCACTGAAGAATAAGTTAACTGAGATAACTAGCAGTAATATAGATTGACTGGATATTAAGATAAGGATAAAGCTTAACTTTATTGATTACTGGGGAAATTTACATGTTCCAGAAGCTAAGATACAAATGAACATGGCTGGAAAATCCTGGTCCCCGAAAGTAAAAATCCTTTTCCGTTCTGGATGTCTCCCTCTTCCAACACACCTGATTCACATGATCAGCTCATCATCAAGCTCTGCAGAAGCCTGGTAACGATCCTGACTATTTGAATCAGGTGTTGGAAGAGAGACACATCTAAAACGGAAAAGGATTTTTACTTTTGGGGACCAGGATTTTCCAGCCCTGCAAATGAAGCAAGAAAGAAGCAGGACAAGAATCACAAAAGTACAATAAGGCTACAAATAGATGTATAATAAAGACAATGTACACTTCTCACATGTACAGATGAGGCATGATGAATTTACATATGGATATGTGGGCGGCTGTGGCTCAGGTGGTAGAGCGGGTTGTCCACTAATCGCAAGGTTGGGGGTTCAATCCCCAGCCTCTCCACATGCTGAAGTGTCCTTGGGCAAGACACTGAACCCCAAAATGCTCCCAATGGCAGGTAGGCACCTTGCATGGAAACTCTGTCGCCATTGGTGTGTGAATGGGTGAATGTGAAACACATTGTAAAGCACTTTGAGTACCACTAAGGTAGAAAGGCGCTATATAAGTGCAGACCATTTACCATTTACCATATGTACAGAATAATGTACCCAACTGAAAGACACACAAGGTGTGTAGGATTGTAGGCTACTTTTGTACAGAATAATAGTGATATTGCAGTCAAAAACATTATTGAGAGAAAGGCTAGTGTTAACACGATGTTCTCTGAGTGAGAGACTATCTCTCCACCCAGTTACATATTTCATATGTATGAGGAATGACCCCCCTGCTCGTCAGGGTATGTGGATACTTCTTTAAGACACACCAGCTTGTCCAGCCACGCAACAGGTCACCTATAAAGCACCTGTTCTCATGTGAAATCAGTGATTGTTTGATCTCCACTTGCTCAGGGTGCAGCGTGACAATCAGTACTACTTTCAAAATGTTTGTGTGTGGGTTACAGCGTGTATCCGCTAGTGATGGATGGGCGAATTAAGCCTCATGAAGTATTGAGGCTTTCTTTCTTTTTGTACCGAAAATGATTCAAAGCTTTGGGGCTTCATTATGAGGAGGAACAGTGACATCTGGTGGCAGACTGGAATTACAGCAGCTGTTTCATAATTTGACCGGAGCACTAGCACAAAAAATCATTGCTTCAATCCCAAATGGGTGCAGGAAAACTAATTTAAAGTTGCAAGTTCATAAGCAGCTCTGAAGTTATACACAACCTTTAGCGATGTGGCTCCTGCCTCTTTTTTGTATAGCAATAAAAGTAATTATTAGACAAAAATATAAAGCCATTTTATAATTGGCTGGATTCGATCCCTCACCAAAAGTGAAAGATAAACTGCTAACTCTACACGCAACCTGTGGAGCTATACCAACATAGCACTCCATGCTAACCTTTGTGTGAATATATCTATATGGTTTTTAGGCCATATTTCATTCATACATATAACATACAAATTCTGTTTTTTAGTTTTATGCCATATTAGTGAATTATGATCTGACAGAAGTGTCAGTAGTTGTGCTTGTGAATATGGGTTTTCTGGACACTGTAAGGGAGATAAATTCTAGAATCACTACATCATTGAAACTCATGTTGAGGTTTGAAATATAATATTAATAATAATCATTATTATAATAATACTTGTTATTATATGACAACTCCTGTGAGCACCGCAAGAAACGCACCTGAATGAAAATATATGTAGTCTTCGGTCCCAGGTTCTACTGAGGTCATGATGATGATAACATTTGAATATCAGAAATCATATCTTATCTTGGTCAGCGAATCCAGTTGAGATGCTCCCACACAGGGGACCGCCTTTTTCTGCTCCAAACACTCGCCATAACTCGCAACAAACAAACTCCTTTCTCAAAACCCGCATGTTGTCACTGAGGCATCATATGTAGCATAGTGTAGCAGGATGACTGTGGCGCTTGTTGGAGCGCGATCTCATTCTACCATCAAACTCAGTCTATGTGTGAGATGCCTCCTGCGCATTCGTTGAATGAAGCAATAGGAGAAGATATTTAAGTCTCAATCAGTCTATTTATTCTGCAAACAGAACCTATAGATGAATGTAGGATACAGAGCTCTGGGTCTAACTATCTCACCCTAACATCAACAACGTTCATGTCAGGGCACAAAGTCTGACTGACTATATCTCCCTGACCCAGTGTTTTTATAGTTTAACATATTTTCAAAAGTAAGAATGATGCTGTCTGCTTCTGATTGGTCCTTGGCGTCTCCGAGCTCCAGTTCACCTCACGGTGTGTGCTCTCTGTGATTTGCTCCCCTGTACCTCTGCCTGCAGAAGTTTCAGTTCCTATCTCGTTACCTAGAAACAGAACTGGTAGCACATCTTCCGGTTTGGCCATGCGAGGGTAGGACGCGACGCGTGAAAGTAGAGCTCCCGGCTTGACTTGTCAGTTTTAACTTTTGAAGACGCTGCTTAGGACATTTCGGCTCTAAATATAAGGTCATAGTCGAAACGCGTAAATACACGGTGAAGAGGGCCAACGTTTGACCTATAACATGAGTAAGAACAAACCAGCATCGACTCGCGCTACTTTAGCTAGCAAGGTTGCTTCCATGGCTGACACGGCTAACAATGACGGATCGACCTCAAGCACTGAAGGGGTCTCCATGAGCCAACTTGTTGCTGAGCTGACTAAACAACAAGCTTCGCTTAAAGAAGACATCTCGGCCCTAATAAAGGAGTCGACTGCCTCGCTCCAATCCTCGGTGGACATTTTGACGGGAACTGTTACTAGCTTCCAAACGCGGCTGAGTGCAACTGAAACTTTGGCTGCGGATAACTTCAGCGCGCTGAACACGGCTGAGAGGAAAATTAAACACCTGGAACAGCAAAATGTGACTTTGCTCGAACGTGTGGAGGATCTGGAAAACCGATCTCGAAGAGCAAATCTAGGATTTTAAATGTTCCGGAGGACAGCGAGAAGGGTCAGCTTCCTGTAAAGTTTGTATCCGACATGTTAATGAAAATAATGGGCGAAGAAGTTTTCGACAGGCCTCCGGAGCTGGAGCGGGCTCATCGGTCTCCTGGCCAGCGACCTCGAGCAGGGCAGCCGCCCCGTCCCTTCGTGGTGTGTTTTCATCGTTTCCAGGAGAAGGAGAAGGCGCTACGGTGGGCCCGGACACACGACGCAGAGTTTGAGGGTTCTAAACTGAGGCTCTACCCGGACATGTCAGCGGGACTGGCTAAGAAACGTGCAGCATTTAAAAACGTCAAGCAACTTCTCTACGAGAAGAAGATCAGATTCAACCTCCTGTATCCTGCACGTCTTCGGGTTCAGTTTGACAACGGGACATTTGTTTTCCATTCGCCTGAAGATGCCCAGGAGTTTTATGACAGCCGAGTGGCTGCACCTGAGTAACAGGTAATCAGACTGTTGAAAGTGGACTATTTTGAGACCATCTGATCTGCAAGCTGGCTTTCATTTTCTTCACCGAGGTGATAGAGCATCATTTCTGGAGGTTGGTTGATGTGAGTTACTACAGCATGTGTGAGAAGTTAAACTTCCTTCCAGTATTTCTTTTGTTATTAAGCCACAGCTGAATCCTAATTTCTATCCCGTTTATGTCAGGCTGTGAACTCGAAGTTGTCCATAATCAGGGCTTGTGATTGCTGTTAACTGGTCTGCAAATCGTTTTTTTGTTGTTGTTGTGTCTGTTTACTTGTTTTTCCTGAGCTAATGCACTAAATGCGTCACTTGTTAAGATGATAGCTGGGAGCAGGGTGTGAGGGGACACAGAGTGTATGGATAATTGGAAGTTTAAGTATGTTAGGGCTGTGGTTCGTCAGTGTTCAGAGGGCGAACCTAGAGTTTTTCAAGAGTTTGGGGTTGGTTTCATGCCGAAGTTTAATTTTACCCCCC
>OMNN01058242.1:0-17203 GCA_900302755.1 Chromis chromis
ATTTCACAGTTGCCAAAAAATATTTATACAGAATCAAAAACATGCAAATTTGCCCTCATATCCCTCCCTCTCCCCCTCAACAATCAAAAATAATGATGAAATGAACATATATTTTAACATAATATATAAAAAAAAAAGAAAAAAAGAAAGAAAGAGTAAAACGAATGCAAACGATATGTTAATACAAACACAAATATTTTTGAATTTTATTTAATAAACAATTTTATCCTTACCAAATCCAACTGGTTGCTTCCCTTCCCCACCGAGCCGGGTCGTAACACACTCATACACTTTCCATTACCAAGCCGAGAACAATTCCTTAATCGGATTGAGAAATGGGGAGTAAAGGGTTAAGTACACAACTGTGAAGGTATTGTGGTTGGTGAACCAGTCCCACCAGTAGCAGCCTGGTGGAAACTAACGTTATCCTAGGTGACAACAAATTTAGGCTGCTCTCATCCACCCTGTACAATTGCATTATGTAGTGTGTCCAGAAATGTGATTATGTGTGCACTATTGTGTGGACTAGGGGCGGTGTGGTGATGGAGAACTCCAGACTAATGGTAGCACACAAGGTGAAATTTCCCCCATGCTATCCGGGGACATTTGACTCTTTGTCCTATGACATTTCAGCCCCGGTGCCTGGTTTTAGCTAGATTGAATCCAGCGTTATCACTGGAATGAACTCAGGAGGCTGTGCAGCTCTCTGTCCCAGAAAATAATACACTGTACTGTGAACATGGTGTAACACATGACTACAATGTCTACATTTTTACACAAGGATGGGGTGGAGGGTGTCAAAAGTTAGTCTCGCTTTGTCAGCCTATTCTGTACAACATAATGATGTGGGTGCACCTCACTGTGATTCCTTTATAGGGGAAAAAAACACTCTGGCTTGTATTTATGTCTGCCAATCATTCAATCACGGTCATCTTGGGCAAAACTAAGCAAAAGAATGGAGCTTTGGTGTTCACTCAAAACAGTGACTGGTGGAATTGTTTTGGTGGAACATTTGCATGCAGGGAGCCCTGTCATTAAAAGGGTAAAACCCAGAAGGACTGCCTACAGCGCGATCCAAATCCTCCTGCAAAATTTGAAATTGTCGATGTGGTAGGCTGCTGCCCGGAGGTTGTTATTGTTATTTTCCACAGGAGAGAAAGTGGCGGAAAGGGAGAATGTCGGTTGCAGTGAACACATCCGGTGAGTCAGAGTAGTCAAAACTACAAGCGAAAGGCTTTGGGTAAAGGCATGTGATATTTGCACATAGTCATAACAAAGATTCCTCTCAAATGGAAACCTGTACAGCAGCACATCACAATTTGGGTGTTAAGTGTCGATATACTGACATGGCTGAATTTATGGAATGTTGTGTGTTTTGCTGCAGGAGCTGATGTAGGCGGATGGTGTTGGTGATAACGTTATATTACCAATAGCCTGCTCCAGGTCATGGCTGAACAGACTTTGCCTTCCAACATCAGAAGGTCATCTAGCAGTTGTATAAGAGATTTCCTTGGTTAGGCTCTTTTTTATATACTGTACTGTGATACTGCACACAGTACCATCATCATTGTATTACATGTACAGAAATATACCTAATTATTTTAGTTTACCGTGGAGGATATTGTAGGACTACATTGTATTTTACTGTGATGCACAACAGTCTAATGTAGAACATTAAAGACATACCTGTTCTCCAGTAAGGTCCATATTATGGATGCTACTGTGTAGAGAGTCAGGTTGGTCTGGACTCTCTGCCTCCCTCTTCCTCATAGTAAGGCCTTGATTTATGATATGGTTCACCCTGGTGGCTCTAATGTCATTGGAAATATGTCTTTATCTATTGCCTGATTCCCCTTTATGCTCTTGTCCTCGTCCTCCTTCTATTTCTCTCGCTCTCTCTTCCTCGCCTTCCTTCTCTCACTGCCTCCATGTTTGCAAAGTTCTCACAAAAGCAGTCAGCTTGCCTGGGGTCCATTTGTAGTGCTAATGCTCACATTGACTGGTGTTCAATTAGTGTACAAGTCTTTTCATGTGCGTGTGTGTAGGTGAATGTTGCCAATTTCAGGTATGTTTTGCATTTTGAAGAAAAGAGTTTTCCCAATGATTGCAGGAGATGTTATTCTTGAAGAAACTGTAAGAAACGGCATGTAGTGTTTTGTAAGAAGTGTCGAAACTAGTTGAAAACAAAGTGCAAAGCAAAAAAATGTGTTTGTACCTTTGGTGCTTTTGTTGAAGGCTCAGTTGCAAAAGTTAAGACGGTGATATTTTTGTCTATGTATTCACTTTCAGAGTGTAAACAATCAAGCAAAAACTGCAATATGCCACAAAGATCTACGGCTGGAACTGCAACAGAGCATCAGGAACACTGCAGTTACATGATATTGTACATGTTTTAACTGCAAATGCAAGTAGCGTTGTAGTTTACTTTCGCAAAGAGGTCGAACATTTGAGCTAAAACAACATCCTGCAGTCTGGTTGAAGAGAGAAATCCAGGCAACCAGCATGCGTCGGCCGGCCTCTACAGCTCAGACATGTTGCACAGGGAGAGGAGGCAATGGCAGGAGGAGGAAGAGGAGGAAGAAGATTGAGCTCATTCAGGCTGGCAGCCAGTGTCCCCCAGGCTACATGAAACACTGATGGACTTGATAGATTGGTGAGGGCGCCAGGGGGTTTGGGCTGAGCTGAGCGCCGACCGAGCTCCAGTGCTGGGAGGAAAAATAAATCTGGCTGACACCAACTGAGCGAGATCCGCTCCACACAGAGCCTCCATCCAGCAACTCCAGGCTTATCGAGGAACAATCAAAAGTTAGATTGTGTTTGAGGATAAATATGCCATGTGGGGATGGGCTGGGGGAGGACTGTTGGGGTGGGATGTAAAATATGGCTTCTGAGTTAATATCCTGTCAAGGCATAAATAAAGAAATATGGAAAGATATTCATTATCTTTAGACTTTGATTGACACGAAAAATGTTCTATTATTTCAGATCTGCCTCGAGAAAGACTTGATGCATCGACTGAAAAACGCAGAGTGAAGCGTCAACACCAGGCATTTCATTTATGCTTCACTGAGACCGGAACATCAAGCCAGAAATTGTTCTTTCACTACATATATAATGTAACATCTCCAGTATGTATGGTTATATATATGTGTACACAAAACTGCGTATATCCTGTCACTGAAAGTGTCTAGTCTGGACCCTGGGTATGATTTGACAGGGGTTTTAATCAGCTAAAGTAAATGTTATCACTGCAGCCCCAGGGGGTGTACAGGGGGAGGATGGAGGAGGGGCTGCAGGCTGTGACAGTGATGTGCCTCCTTCCATTAGCCAATCCTGGTGGTGATGGAGACAATGCTATATCTCCTGATGGAATCTCTGCAGTGATACCCAGATAGGCTCTCTACGCGCAGCCAACCATCTCCATCATCCGTCTTCCCAAATGAAATATAATGGAGAAAATGGCCAATGGGTGATGGAGATTGATTCAGAAGAAACATGAGTGGTAATCAATATGGTTCCCTGTGCAGCCAAGCACCGTAAGACTCCCTGCACCACCCACTGCTTACCCCAGGCTAAAGTTGGGTGCCATCATGCTGCCTGTGTGTAATTTATGATGAAGGTGTCACTCTCAGAGTGATATGCCACGGCTGAGGGAGCCCAGCTCATAAGGAAAATAAGAGCCTTTTGTCCACACAGAGGAAAAAAGAAGTTGCTTGTGCTGTTCAATTCTGTTTCATTCATGTGATGATGGATTGATCATAGGTATCCCATCAAAAGTTAGAACTGAGAGATGCATTTCAAGTGGCTTTGAATGACAAATGATACAGATGAAATGTTTTCAGGCCTCTGCTGCAGAGTTTTCATGCAAACTTACAGCATTTACTTAAAGGACCAGTGTGTAGGACTTAGTGCCATCTAGTGATGAGATTACATATTACAGCACCTCCCTTGCCTCGCCCTTTAAGTGTAAAAACATGAAAGGCCTTGTCTCTCTTCTGTTTGCTTGTTCTGGACCACTGTAGAATGATGGTGGCTCAGCTTGGTGGGCTTCATGTAAGAGGACCCGTTCCCTATGATATGAAGAGCTCATTCTTAGCTAACGAATACATGACAAATCATAGTTACAGGTGATTATACATTAAAAAAAGATAATTGTGAATAATTTATTGCATTTCTGCTAATACATCCTCCTAAATCATGCAAACTAGACCTTTAAAGAGATATGAAGTATACAGTATTTATACTCAGCCACAACATTATGACCACTGACAGGTGAAGTGAATAACATTGATCATATTGGTACTATGTGGTGTTCTGCTGGAAAACCTTGGATTTTAACATCCGTGTTGATGAGACTTAGACACCCAAGTAAACATTGTCCCAGAACAAGCACACTCCCTCATGCAAATGGAAATTCCAAATGTCACTGGCCTTCCCCCCCAGGAAAATGCACCAGGAACATCTTGAGAAACATGACAATGGCCCAAGATGTTGATTTGACCTCCAAACTTCCTAGACCCCATTCTGATCAAGCATCAACAGGATGCAGTGGAACAAGTTGGATTGACAGAGGCCCCACTGCACAACCCGAGTACCCAAAGGATCCACTGCCAACGTCCTGGTGCTAGACCCCATAGGACACCCTGAGAGGTCCTCTTGTCCATGCCCAATGGTTCAGAGCATTTTTGACAGCATAAGGGGGACCAACACAATATTAGGCAGGTGGTCATAATGTAGTGATGATCGGTGTATATTTTATTCTATATACATATATATATATATTTAATTAAAGAAAATGAAGTGTTAAAAAATAATATATATATACATAGACAGACAGACAGACAGACAGACAGACAGACAGACAGACAGACAGACAGACAGACAGACAGACAGACAGACAGACAGACAGACAGACAGACAGACAGACAGACAGATAGATGGCCTGCTATTTAGTTTATAAAGATGTGTCACTCTTTCCATCGAATTCAAGTGTATTCCCTAAGATTTGCTCAGTTTATTTAGCTTTCACCATTTATAGGTTGATAATAAAATATCAGCACAATAAATATACTACCAGTGTAGCATTGGTGACAAAGCTCTGAATTTCTTTTTATTGTATGACTATTTTGTATTGATCAGTTGCCTGATTTCACTCAAGTTCCTCTTTTTCTTTTCATATGACTTTGTCTTTTATAGTTCTACCACTTTTTACTGTCATCAATATACTCTATCCTTAGCTATCCAGCCCATATGGTTGTTGAAATATGTGCTTATGCTCGACTTTTTTATGTTGCTCTCTTCCTTTCCTCCATGGATTTATATGGTTTGTTGCATGTTATTAACTTTCAGTTTTTTCTCTCCCTGTACTCTTTCTCAGGTATTTCTGTCTCTGGAGCTGCACGTCTGCAATCACTGGTTCCACCATGAGTGTTTATATTCTCTTGTTTTGTTTGTTTTTGTTTGTTTATTGCTGCTATCTTTTTCTCTCTCCCTTTCACCCTCACCCCAACTGGTCAAGGCAGATGGCTGCCCTCCCTCAGCCTGGTTCTGCTGGAGGTCTCCTTCTGTTAAAAGAGTTCTTCCTCTCCACTGTCACTAATATGCTGCTCATAGGGAATCTTTGGATTTGTTGAGTTTTCCATGTACAATTTTATAGGCTCTAAACCATATTTTTTTTAATTAGCCAGGTACATTTGTATAATAAATGGTATTATAGGGTCTTAATTTTAATATTTAAACTGGTTAGCTAAATTCGTTAATCTTATTTCTTCATTGGAAAAAACTTTGGCTCACATCAGTCGTTTTGAATGTGCAATACAAAAAACAGTGACTTTACTTGACCTGATGGATCACAGAAAACATTCCCTGTGACTTCCTCGACTTCCCTCATTCTGAAGATAAAAGACACAAAGAATTGAATGAGATGACCCCAATGTGTCGACAGTCCAAACTCAGCATCACACACGGCCTCCTTATCAAAGACACTCTTATTTCTTGTGAATTGCACATGGAAGCCGTCTTGTAGGGCAGCGTGGATACTTATAGGTAACCAAGGAAACTCGGCTGCACAGAAAGCGATGATCAATAATGGATATGTGGCAGGTCATAGCTCAAAAGCAGGCTAGTGAGGGGTGAAGCATACTTTTCTGTATCCACACGGGGTGCATACAAATACTTTTCTTTTCACAGTCAAAGTTAAAAAAACGATGTATATATTCCCAGAGTCAAACGGTCACATTTTTTCATGGGCAGACAACAGGCTGCAGCCATGACAGCACCCCAGTAGGGGCTACAGCACCAGTAGATGGGAGGTGAAAGGGGGGATTGCAAAGATGAAATTTTACTTCCGCTGTCTTACATCTTTTCTGTGTCATGTATAGTATGGTGGAGAGGCGAGAACTATATGCAAGTGTATCATTCTTGGGGGATGTCATTTTGCCAACAAGGGCTGAATAGTATACACAGTGACAGTCCTCTCTGACAGCGTCTACCCAGCAGGCTTCTCTTTATCTGCACACTGAATGCGTTCTCCTTTATTTATTCATTCATTTCCACGTGGCCAAGTACTGTCACTTTGATGAATTGGAGCTGGAACCGGCCAATTGTTTTCACTCGACGGGACAAGTCTCACACGCTCTGAACTTAAACGTCCTCCTTGTCAGAGGAGCCCTGCCATTCCCCTGCTTTTTAGAAGCCCACATAACGCCTGCTGTCTGTTCTCACGCATACACAGACACCAGCCCTCCCCCTTCCCTCACTTCCCCGGGGCTTTTCTTATTAGAATCTACCTGAAGAATCGGCACTGTTCACTTCGATTTCATCTCCACTGCTCAGAATGCTCCGTGTCAGGTGGAGGTTATGGGATCGGGTCCAGCTTTACATGTGAGCGGTGAGGACGTAACCACGGAGGATGTGCAGAGGTGCTGCTGTGAGGTTTCAGTGCTGCTGACTTTGTTGGCCTTTTGACAGAGAGAGCCAGTTAGCCGACTGAAGCTGGTTTGAATCTGTGAAGGGCATTTGGTCAAAGCAAAGAACATTTTTCATCTTAAGTGCTTTTCAAGCAGAGTACTCAGTGGAAATTACCACTGTTCACGGTTATATAAATTTGAATACTTTCAAAAAGCTTGTATTGCTCACTGATCTTTTCATGTAAACTCTCAGCAAAAAAAAAGCAACTTAGTTTATTTCATTCAAATTTCTCAGATATCTTAAACTGCAAAAATAAACTGCACAATGATTTTATATTGACTACAAAACAACAAGATATTATTGAATACATACAGTGGATGCTGCAGCATTAAAGAAATATCCATAGCATAGCACTGCATACGCTGTAATGGGCTCACATTGTTTTTTGGATCAGACCAGTGTGAAATGCCTTTTACTACAAAGAGGCATTAAATCTCTTTAAGTGCATCTAAAGCGCATTTTGTACAAGTGAAACAAGGAGTGGAGATCACAGTGTGAAGACTGAACTAAAGTGGAAGTGAAGTTTATGAATCCCAGGTTTTATTTCATGGCATTAGATCTATCTCACCCTGTCAAGTAATGATGATGACAGTGACAATAAAGGCTTATTCGATCATGGTTATATGTGCAATTAATGCACAGAAAAGAACCATATATTGAATAATCGACCTTTAGTACATCTACGAAGTAAGGTGTACAAGACGGTGGTGAGACCAGCCATGTTGTATGGTTCAGAGACAGGAGGCAGAGCTGGAGAGACTAAAATGTTGAGGTTCTCTTTCGGAGTGACGCGGTTGGATAGGAGCAGGAATGAGTACATCAGAGGGACAGCGCATGTTTAGATGTTTTGGAGGTAAAGCCAGAGAGGCCAGGCTGAGATGGTTTGGACATGTGCTGAGGAGGGATAGTGACTATATCGGTAGAAGGATGCTGAGGTTGGAATTGCCAGGCAGGAGGCCTAGAGGAAGACCAAAGAGGAGATTTATGGATGCAGTGAAAGAGGACATGAAGCTAGTTGGTGTGAGAGAAGAGGATGCAGAGGATAGGGTTAGATGGAAGCAGATGATTCGCTGTGGCGACCCCTGAGGGGAACAGCCAAAAGGAGAAGAAGACTCTTTAATTCTATTATCCACAGAAATACACTATATTGCCAAAAGTATTGGGACACCCCTCCAAATAATTTAATTCAGGTGTTTCAGGGGATTATGGTGTGGGGTTGTTTTTCAGAGGTTGGGCTTGGCCCCTTAGTTCCAGTGAAAAGAACTCTTAATGCTTCAGCATACCAAGACATTTTGGACAACTTCATGCTCCCAACTTTGTGGGAACAGTTTGGGGATGGCCCCTTCCTGTTCCAACATGACTGCCACCAGTGCAGAAAGCAAGGTCAATAAAGACATGGATGAGCCAGTTTGGTGTGGAGGAACTTGACTGGCCTGCACAGAGTCCTGACCTCAAACCAATAGAACACCTTTGGGATGAATTAGAGTGGAGACTGAGAGCCAGGCCTTCTGGTCCAACATCAGTGCCTGACCCCACAGATGCACTTCTGGAAGAATGGTCAAAACTTCCCATAAACACACTCCTAAACCTTGTGGAAAGCCTTCCCAGAAGAGTGGAGGCTGTTATACCTGCAGGGTGGGCCAACTCCATATTAAACCCTACGGATTAAGAATGGGATGTCATTAAAGTTCATGTGCGTGTAAAGGCAGACGTGTCTAAATTAAAAGAAATGTTCACTATTATACAAGTGAAGCTTCGAATATTAAGACAGATCTTGTTAAATCATTCTTCCTGTCAATACTGTTAATAGAGATCCCCTCTTTTTGCAGTTTTAATTTAAGGGATGGAACAGAATCCTCAATCCCAATCCTGTACCAATATTCATTATGAAATTATTATGAAGCTTTTTCAATTGGAGTTAGACAAAGCAAGTAGAAATCTTGTGACGGCACTTTTAGTACAAGATTCCCTTTTGTTGTGTTTTCCTGAATAGTGCTTCTTGTTTAGCAGAAATAGAGGGATAGTAACATAGTGAAATGATTTCTTACTAAAATCAATGTAACTGACTGACTGAGACTGCTGAAGTCTCATGTTAGCTTCAAGTAAAACTTGGAATATGTTTTTCATAATAAACACAAGTGCCCATGAGGAGTAAACTGACCTTTATCAGCAGAATTCCACTTCAGCCCTTAGAGCTAACAAATGTAGCTGTATATAGTTTTAGGCTTCATATTTTATAACATATATTCCACTGTGCTAGTTCTCTGTTATAATCATCCAGAGGACAGCCTCTTAGATTTCATGCACTTCGGTGTTATTGGGCTAATTTCAGCTGTAGCAGGCTAAATTGGACTTGCTTACCTGATGATCAATGATGAACTGATTGAGTCTAATTGAGTCTAATGAGTCTGAAGTTGCGAGCGTGACAGTCAGAGTTTTCTGGGTGTTTGCCAAGGCGTCTGTCTGCCGAGGTTATCCCAGGTAAGTGTGATCACAAACAGTGTCAGCCCTGGAAGCTTGATTGCACAGGAGAAGTCATCCCTTTGACCAAATACAAAGACGTCTGCACATTTCACTGATACGCATCAACCTCTGTCAGACCACAGAGTCAGATCAATGCTGGAGGGCCTTTTCACAGCAAATCTTTGAGACTACAAATGTCCTTTTCCTTTTCTCTTTGAGCTCTTCATCAACTGACAGCAGCCGCATGCTCAATAACATGACTCATTAGAACAGCAGCTATTGCCTGTTTTGTTTACATGGCTTGTCTGATAATACGAAGCATCAACCCTGGTCTTTAAAAATAGGATTATGTTTATACAACAGAGAAGACAGTTGATCCCAGGTTTGTTGTCCTTTCCTAGGTGGTATTCAGGGCAAAGCGAGGCATCAGCTACATGGGTGATGTGGTGATAGATGACGTCAGCTTCCTGGATTGCTCCCCTCCTCTTCCTCCAGACCAGCCGTGCACACCTGAGCAGTACAGCTGTACAAATGGCCACTGCATCCCTCAGGACAACCTGTGTGACTTCATCAACCACTGCGGGGACAACTCAGACGAGGACCCCTACATCTGCAGTGAGGCCTCTTCTGATGTCTGACTGATGGTTCCCGGCAGAAGATTAATTTGCAGATAATTGGATAGCCTGGATTGATTTCTCTTTTTATTGCTGTCTTTCAGAGGGCTTCAGCGGACGCTGCAGTTTTGAGTTTGACCTCTGTTCCTGGCGCCAGTGCCGACTGGATGACTTTGATTGGCTGATCAAAGCAGGCAGCACTCCGACTGTTGGAACTGGGCCATCAAGTGACCACACACTGAGAGACCCCTCTGGACATTACCTCTACCTGGAGAGCTCTTTCCCACAGGCAGTCGGCGACACCGCCCGTATAACAGGACCCTTACTGAGCAGCAGGAGTTCACAGTGCAAGGTCAGGTCAAGGTCAACGGGCAGAAGTCAGGCAGCTACATGCAAATTATGCATTATACATTAAGTAGCATTTGTTTGATCAAAGCACTGAGGCCCAGTGAAATAAACTGTTATAACATGGCTACATACAAAACTATTCATCAAACTGGTAATATGTTGCTAAGAACAGTGAGGACAGTTCCATATACTGATTATTTATTGACCCCAAAAACATGTCATGTCATGTTTACACAATGTTCTGCACACATTATATATCCTAAAATAAACAAAAATGTGTGTTAAAGACACACAAAAATGTAAAACATTAGTGCTCCTCTGACCTCCCTCACACAGATGCTAAAAAAGCTTCCCGAGGTCATGGAAGCATCAGTTATTGTCTTTTTCCTTTGGTCCTTGTATGGCATTATTTAAAGATACTGCATATGTTTAATCTAGATTTAATGTCATACTATATATACAATGAGTCAGAAGGCAATGGCCGTAAATCAACTGTTAACCACATAGATGCAATATATAATATATGGATGGATAATTATCAGCTGACCAACTTAAAAACACTTTTGATATATTTTCAATAACAACCTTTAGAGTTAAGGTTTTGAGGAAATATGCTCAAACACTGTGAAGTGGAAATCTCTTCAGCTCATTAATCAGTGCATAATCTTTGTGGTTTGTTTGTGTAAACATATAACTAGAGTCTCATGTGGCAGGTTTAAAAGGGATGTTGTTGTTTTTTCTCTCTCGCTTTTTTGTTGTCACAAATTCGAAAAAATTACACCATTTAACAGAACGAGAAACTGTAAAAATGGAAAGAACCATCAGATATTTAACTGCCCAAAGGTCCTTGGACTTATCATGTGTGATGTGCACTTCCATTGGGAAAATGGTCCAAATCTGACCTTAAAATCATGATATTTCATTAAAACGACTTTATTCTACATGCATGTTTCTTTTAAAATGAGTGAAAAATAGATCAGTTACTCTAACAAGATTTTGTAAAATCATAATAATTCTACACTCCATGGTGCAACTGTGACTCAGCTGCAAAAAAACAAATAATCAAAGAAATTCAACTTTAGTTATTTATGATCAATGACATTATAATTTTGTTATACTGCACAAATGGAATTCTTGAGTTCTCTCTATTTCTAGTCATGTTTGTGCTGTTTCCATAAATGTGCAGGACTTTATATTGCAGTGAAAAATGAGTCCACAGTGAGTAATAATGCCCCAAAATTGGTTGAGATTCAGAGGGTTAAATAAAGGAAATCCAAAGAGTCTTAATTCTAAGCTAACCAGCTGCAGACTTAAACTTCAGATGTAGTATCCAGACATGAGCGATATCAGTCTTCTCGCCCAACTCCCAGCAAGAAAATGTGTTTTTTCTTGTATACTTTAATTTTTGGTCTTAAGCAATGGATTATAGAAATACAGCCTTCTTGTACTTTGAGTTACAGCTGAAATCTGATGCAACTAGATGGGCAATTAGAAACTGAGTGTATGTGCTTGTACAATCGGTGGTAGTGTGTGTGTGTGTGTGTCCTCCCAGCTGTCAGCCCGATGCTCCACTGGGAATGATTTCTTGATTGACTGCCCAGTTTGCTCTGAGTGTCGTGTCTGTCTTATCCCACTGCTGACCTGCCAATCAATCACGCAGTCTGCAAAAAGGCACCAATTAAACTGAAGGGAGAGCTGTGCAGGGGGAAGTGAGAAGGAGAGGACGGGTGCTCTCTCTCCTTCTGAGAGTGAGGGAGTAACTCATACCTCTGTTTGGAGAGGAAGTCTATAAAACATATCACTACCTGAGCGCTGCGTGATGGAGAAACACAATTTCTCTCCATGCTTTAATAAAGACGAGGATTGAGAGGAAAACTGCATCGATTTTGTGACTGCCTGAGTGGATTAAAACTTACCGTGCCTTACATTACCTTGGTATGCCCATATGTTTTCTTTTCTCGCTGTAGTATATAATAATGAATGGCAATAAGGGAAAAGGAAATCAGAAAAAACATAATGAAAAAGGAAGTGGCATCAGGGTGCCAAGCAAGAATCAATATGTCTCAGTGAAAACACATTATGTAGAAAAAGTAATATAAATATTAAATTACCTTTTCAACCACATCCTCATTACAGTCAGGATAGTAGTTAGTAATTATATATGCTTGGTAATTTTCCAGCATTTTAATTGTAATACAGATTTTTTTTCTTTTAATACTTGGCTGAGTTAATACTAAGATAATTATGTAAGATTTGAAGAGTGTTGTAATTTAAATGAGAAGCATTAAATCACTCAGTGTGTCAGATTTTTGATGCATTTTTAATTTTCTTCCTTTGATCAGATGCGTTTCAACTTCCACATGTCTGGAGATGGTATCGGGACCCTTAGCGTGTTCAGCAAAACCGAAGGACGCCTTCATCTCCTGCTGAACCTGACGGGAGATCAGGGCAACAACTGGCAGATGAGAGAGATCCCGCTGAGCAGCCCCAGAGACTTCCAGGTCATGTTCGAGGGCAAGGTGGGCCGAAGTCCAAAGGGTGACATCTGCCTGGATGACATCACTTTCTCTCCAGGGTGTCTTCTCGCCTTCTCTGATGCATTAACGGACAACACTCCTCCGCCTCCTGCAGGTACAAAGTTTGCTTTTGTTTAATTTAGGCTTAGCTCATTTAGGCGCTTCCTGTTTGTTTCTATGTTACTTTTCACCCCATTACCCATCCCCATTTTTCACCACTTAACTTATTTCTTTTATCTCTTTGGACTTATTACAGAGGACCAATATAAGCTATGTTACATACAAATGGGATCTTAAGGTATCCTCCATTTGTAGCCATGCTAAAGGCTTGGCTAAATGGCAGTGGCTGTCTGTTGGTGCACTACTTTGGCTTAGACTGAGATTTCTACACAACTATTGTATGTAAATTTAATATAAATAACCATAATCTCTAAGAGACAAGTCATAAAAACTTTGTTTCTACTCTTAATTTTTCTGTGGGGCCACCTGCAGGAACAAAGTTTACTTTTGTTTAATTTATGTGTAATACGTTTGGGTGTACTTTTCACCCTACCACCAATGCCCATTTTTAATCATTTAACTTTTTTGGGAACTTTTGTCTTTGGACTTATTAGATAGGGTTTACATAAGTTATGTTGTATATAGATTAAAATTTTTGATAATGTTATTACCCTTCTGAATGCTTTTTCTTAAGGTATCCTCCATTTGTAGCCATGTCAAAAGCTTGCCTCGTGATGGCAGTGGCTGTTTGTTGGTTGGTTGGTGCACCACTTTGGCTTTGACTATTCTATTACAGGTCATTGAATTTAGAATGGTCTTTAGGAGCAGAATCATAAAAAAACTTTGGTTCTTCCCTTACTTTTCCTGTGGGGAACTTTTCTCTTTGGACTTATTAGATAGGGTTTACATAAGATATGTTATATAGGAATGTAATTTTTTGATTACATTATTCCCTTTCTGAATAGTTTTTCTTGAGGTATCCTCCATTTTTAACCATGCTAGAAGCCTGGCTCATGATTGCAATGGCTGTTTGTTAGTCGGTTGGTGAACCACTAAAATTTCGGAACAACTATTGTATAACTTGCCATTTAATTTAATATTGATAACCATGATCACTAGGAGATGAATGTCTTTGGTTTGCTACCTGCAAGAACAAAGATTTCACTTGTTTTATTAAGTTTTATTCACACCTTTATGTGCCTCTCAGGATGAATTGTACTAACATTGGTGATCCTCCAGCTTGTCATCGATCACCATTATCATACAAAAATGTTGATCTGTCAACTAGTGATTATGATATAATAATATTCTCATCAGCCTCAGCTCAGTTGTTCTTTGTGTTTATTGCTTTACAGTACATACATGTTAAACTAAGATGATGAATGTGGTTAACAATGGACCTGCTTACCACTAACATTAAGCTTAATGCAGAACAGAGCCGACTGTAAACTTAGTAGCTGCCTTTTATTCCCCCTACTTCATCCAAAAAGAGGAGACTCTCCTTTTGAACTGGTCTCCCAAGTTTTCTCACATTTCTCCCACTGGCGGGTGCGTTTCCTTGCCTTTGCAGAGAACTTGGTCTGGGTCAGAAAGCACAGACCTCTTATAGTACAGACATTTTGACATGTCAGAGGAGGTCTTGTACATGTTGATTCACTGTATGTATTATCAATATGTCAACCATAAAAAACGTCTACTGTTAACATAGGCCTGTAAAACCCAGGGAGACACTGGATGTGTGTACTGTTACTATATAACAGTGGTAACCTTAAACAGCTTCAGCACAATATAAACTCAAGGGCTAAATCTCACAGTAGCAAGTTGAGTAAGACAAAGATTCAACAAGGCAGGGTCCTTGGCAAACAAGACTTATAGTAAAAAACTTTGCTTGCTCGAACAGGGCCTGTAATGAATTGCCAGGATATTTCTGCCAAAACCTTGATGCCCAGATGAAGGCCAGGGTGTAGCTGGAACATATTGGTTTATATTATTGCCTCTGAACGGCCTGGCCATTTAATAATAGCTTTTTAATTCCACTGTGGCAGGAAGCGTGCCGAGACTATAGTCTTTTTCTTACTTTCAGTAAATAGCTGTACAACGGTTTCCCTCGAGGATTGTTTTCTCATATGAGATTTTTATCACAATGGTTTAAAATGACTGTCAGTGTGAGAATAACGTAGCTGCAGAGCCCCAAGTGCCAAATTACATTATTTTCCAGATTTAGGAGAGATATTACACCACTAAGATGTAGATAATTGCAGTTTTGATGATTTGCACCATGATAGTTTGCTTATATGGGCAATCAGAGAACTAATGGCTGCTGGGATATTTCAACATCGCCTTCATTTGGAAGGTGAAAATTAGCAATTTCAGAAATTGATGTAATATTTATAATGAAAATGGAAAACTAAAGCTTAGCTAATCGAGGGACATAACACAGAACATGTGTCAGACCCCCTGAAAATTGAGGTTGTGTGTCACGTCTGTTGGTTGTCTCCCAGTAAACACCACAGAGTGTTGTATATTTGGGTTTTTAAGCCTTAATCTTTATGTTTCCAAGAGGCACTAGTCTTTATTAAATGTAAAATTATATAAAACACTGAATTATGTTCTGCTTTTATGTTGAAACCTGCACAAATATGAACAGCCAATCAGTAACATACTGTTTAAGCTGGCGTTATGTTTATGTGCGCAGGAAAGATGCATTAAAAAGATGTTTTCTTCTGACATGACGCAAAAATTATGACAATTTTTAGTTAACTGCTGAAAAGAAACACTCATTCGCTTGACATGGTGTCTAAGCATCGACTAAAGCGAACCCATCACTGTCTTTATCTCAGACTTGGGAACTATTCGGCTATTAGAAGTTGCTCTGCATCCCTTACATTTTTTATGAGGGAACCCTTGAAAAGGCGAGTGAAAACAACAAGAGCTGATTTATTGCCATTGTCACTGTGGCTATAATTGGCCTATTAAATGTATTGCCTTGCTCTTGTATTGGATACTGGGGAGAGGAGAGAATTTCTGGATTGTCTGTGCACAGAAAGGGGTGAAACTGTGAAGCTCCCTGTCAGTTTGACCTGAAAAAGGCTTCTCTTTGGCTGTAGTGTGATGTGCAGGATTTTACTCACAGTTGTCTCTTTCTCTTACTTCTTTCACTAGTTCACAGTCTCTTTACATTTGTCTGTATTATTGCTTACAGTGAATAGCTAGATTCCAGCAGTGCAGGAGTATTACTCAGTCACTAGTGTGGAAGCAGAATGGTCTCAGTAATGCAGATCTCTGGCTGATTATGCCTCCATGTTAATGCTTTTAATTCCAGTGAGTGTCTGAACAATAGTTTATCATCTTAGTCTGCTGCTCTGCTTGATGCCTTCACTGATGTTATATTCCTACAAATCCTGAAATGTTATTCCTGTCTTGAGGATAGTAACCGCATCAGTGGCTGCTGAAACAAGCTGTTGATTCACAAAAGCCTTCTACAAAAAGATACATTTCAATACTGCATGGCTAGATAATGTGCGAGCAGAGTAAGAAAATATAGTTCCTCTTGTGATTTGAGTGGAATTTGAGTTTGAATTTAGCTTGTACGCATGCCTAAAGCAACAACATTAATAAGCTTATATATTAAACATTAAAACCACCTGCCGAATGTTTTGTATTTCCACTTCGTGCCACATAAATGGCTCTGACCTGTTAGGGTATGAACACAAGACCTCTGGTGGTGTCCTGTGTTGTCTGGCACCGGGATATTGGCAGCAGATCCTTTGGCTTTTTCTGGCACATCCTGTGGATGCTCGATCAGATTGAGATCTGAGGAGTCCTACGCAGCTTAACTGATGTAGCAGAGTACATTTTCCTGCTGGGGGAGACTACTGCTATGTTGCCATGGGGGTGTGTGCTTGGTCTGCAAAAAAGTTTAGTTTGTATGTGTCAAAGTAACATTAATGTCTGGACCTGAGGTTTCCCAGCAGAACATTGCATTTTAACCTGATGAGTTTAACACTTCACCTGTCAGGTGGTCTTAATGTTATGGCTGATCAGTGTAAGTATACACCGATCAGGCATAACATTATGACCACCTGTTTAATATTGTGTTGGTTGCTCTGAACCATTGGGCACGGACAAGAGGACCTCTCAGGGTGTCCTATGGGGTCTGGCACCAGGATGTTGGCAGTGGATCCTTTGGGTACTCTGGCTTGTGCAGTGGGGCCTCTGTCAACCAAACTTGTTCCACTGCATCCTGTTGATGCTTGATCAGAATGGGGGAAGTTTGGAGGTCAAATCAACATC
>OMNN01058246.1:0-22209 GCA_900302755.1 Chromis chromis
AACTCCTCTCTCTCTCCATAAAATCCACATTCAGACCATTACACAACGCTGGACCGTTGAACAACCCAGTTAGTCAACCCAGGCCAAGTTCTGCTTTTGTTTGCTTTATGCTTCCTATTACCTCATGTTTTCCTCTGCTTCAGTTCTGAGACCATCCCTGCCTGCTTCATCTGCCCCCGGCTAGAAGTCTCAGCTCCTGCCACCCGGCTCTGACCTGGTCGGCTCCGATCCATCCCCGGAACCACCAACTGGCTCCTACACCAGGACACGTCCATTCCTCCGCATTCCCTCACCCTCTCTCCCCGTCAGGCTGCCAGCTAAGTTGGCTCCGCTCTCTCTGGTTCCCAGTTTGTGTAGTGCTTGTGTGTGTTGTTGAGCATGTGTTAATTCCGCTCTGTGCAGTTGCCGTGAAGGTGCGCTGAATAGTGTTACATTTGTTGCTATGTCGTGTGCGACTATGGGGACTGTAGATGAAGTAGTAGCATTGTGTAAGGCACAAGATTCAGTAACAAGATTATTTCTAATGTCTTACACGTACCATAGCCATTATCACTGTAGGATGATGGGTGTTCTCCTAAAATGGCCTGTCTCTGTCTTCCCTTTCCACGGTCTGAAACACAGATACAAACACATACACACACATTACAAATTGAGTGCAGGGCTCATTGTAATTTTCCTAAAGCCAGTGCATAGAAAACTTGCGTTCACTACTGATGACAACTTCAAAGTATAGTTGGAAAAGGTATTTACCTCATGACACTGCCTCATCCAGACACATGAACTTTGGGAGGGTGGTTACAACGTACAGCTTGGGTAACAATTTTACTGTTTACTTTAGTTTTTCATATAAATAACTTTGATTAACCTGCAGGTTTATTTGCAACCTGTTTGATCTTCTGACTGCTTGGATCTATCTTTAGCAAGGTTGATGTGCTCCCAGATCTCAGCAATTAACTTTGATTAAAATAACAATGTTGTTGATAGAAATAATACACAAAACAACAAGAATACGACCCAAGTTGTTTACTATTCTTCAGCATATCCCTAAACAGTCACAAGGACAAAGTACAGTAGTAGAATGCCACAAGATCATGTTTAAAGTTTTCTTGAAACTGCTATGTTGTAGCCTAACGTGTAGGGGCACTGCTGGTCAGTTATGTGGCTCTATGATATTGGAACAGGTACTTGTTAAGTGTAATCAGAATATTGTGTAAACTTTGCTGGGATTTGAGTGCATTCACAGTCGAAAGTGCACTTTTAGTCAGGATAGCATAGCTGCTAGATCTTTTTTTCCTGAGCAAAATGCAGAAGTAGAGAACCTTGAAGGAAAATGACATTTTATTTGCAATTATTTTGTCAATCATTTCTATCCATCTAGCAATCCCTTTTCAGATGCAGTCTTGGCAACAGTATAAGCAATGTGGTCCACACAATACCATGCCCTTCTCCCCCACTACATACTGTAGTTCCTTCTGGGGGATCTCAACAGACAAGATGTGTGAACCTCTAGAAGGAGGCATCAAGGAAAAATCCTAATCATAAGCCCCAAACACTTCAAGTAGATCCTTTTAAGGCCAAAGAGTCACAGTTCTTCTTAAAATTCCTTCCTGATGTCTGAGCTCATCATCCTGTCTCTAATGTTGAACCCAGCCCAGCCATCTCACAAAGGAAACAAAATTCCTCCACTTGTATCCACTCTGTCATTCATTTGGTCACCACCCAAAACACACAACCATACAGCCTTTTCCATCAGGCTCAGTTCTCTTTTCACCACAATGATTTGATACAACACTCACACTGGTGGCTCGACCCCTGGCCTGTCCACATGCTGCAGTGCCCCTTGGAAAGGCACTGAAGTTACTCTCAATGGCAAGCAAGCACCTTGCAAGACAGCTCTGCTGCCATTGGGATGTAAGTATGTGCAAGTGCACTGTAGAACCTAGCTAAGGTTAAAGGCACTATATAAGTGCAGACCATTTACCATTTACTAATGCACTTCTTAAACTTGTGTTTCATCTTGCCATCACTTGTGAGCAGGCCTCCTGCCATGGTTTGCTTAACAACAGAGCGGTCCCCCATATAATGCAAAGTATAACCACTATGGTGAGGTTGGAGGTGTTTCGGCCTCACACTAAGCAGCATATTTATTTCAATTCAGTAGTATTTGTATCACGCCAATTCAAAATATGTCATCTCAAGGCACTTCACATAGTAAGTTGAAGACTTTAAAGTTGTACAGAGAAACCAACAAATCGAAAGTCTCCTTTGGATCTCTTCAAACAAGCGCTAGGCAACAGTATGTGGAGTCTGTGTGAACTTCGGGATGTGGAGGTCACACATCAATGAAACTAAAAGAAGCGCATTGCTGGCGAAAAGCAAAAATACAGTTCAAAGGCCACCACACTGGACATTCTTTTCCTCTTGCTGTGCCTTGCAATTTTAACATGAAACAGACCAAGGCACAATCCTTCCAGTGCCCAGTGACCACCCCAAATGTTGCTAATAGCTGAGATCTGAGACACAATAACTTGCATTTTTCACTTTGCTTGACTTTCTTTGGACTTTTTGTTGTGTCCTTGAAAGAGCTGCCAATATTGAATAACTCATTCAATGCACATACTAGCTCAAAGGAATAAAAACACTTTCCTCTGCGCTGTCATCCAGAGATGAGAATTACATACAAAAATGTCAAAATTGAAGTGCCCTTCTCCAAAGAAGTGTGATGTCAGGTAGAGGAGCTGCTGCTGATATTCACAAACATTATATAGTCCTTCCACCTTTCTTTGTGTTAAAAGTGTGAGCTGTTTCAATACATTCATTTCTTTAAATTACACTCATGAATAATGATTCTACACCCAAAAATATAAGTCTTCAATGCATGTTATGTAAAATGGAGGTGAGTAAATAATAATAAACAGCTTTAAGGTGGTTTTATTCAGAAATAGGTAGTATAGTGATACAAAGATTTTCAGGTGAACAGAGATTTGAAAGAGACAGTACCTGTGAGGCATCAAGCTTTCTTTTTTCTCCCTCAGCACGAAAGAACATCAACCTGCATTTCATTGTCATCATAATGATAAACACATCACCATCATTGCTGTGGCTGTCAAACACATTTAATCACCGTCTCATCCAGCAAAGGATTACATACTGCAGAGTATTCACTACATACAAGCTATACTACACTGGAGGTACACTGAAATGACACTGACTTTTATTTGTTTAATGAGACCCAGAGATATTTAAAATGAAGACAGAAAGACCACCAAAGACAAATTATATTGCAATAATGTGTAAAGATGCTTGCTTAGGCTTGTTTTGGTCAAGAGTGCTTGAAGTAACTGACTGCATAAAAAGTGCAGATGGAAACTCCGGATTTAACTGATTGTTCCACATTTCAGTACAAATCTTAGTGTTTGGAGCATGTTGAGTGTAGTAGGATGGAAATAAAATGATGATGTCCACTTCCCTAAAAAAGGGGGGAAGAAAACTAGACAAAAAGAGTGGTCTCCAGAAAGAGATATTTGAGCTGGTTCTGAACAACATTGATTTTAAAATATAGACCATAAGACTGCTTCTCCCTGATTACGGGGAATCAAGTCCTTGAGTGACAGATTTTTAGGAATATTAAACATGCAAAGAAGGCATTGCATTTGTGTTAGATGAGTTCACCAATGATCATCACACAAATAACTGAATACAAGACTCTGTAAGTGTATTTGTACCAGAACCAAGCCCGGGCACAGGCAGTATAAACAAATGCTTGGAACAACAAGGTCTTGTAGAAGGAAGTCGGAAAATAATTGAACAATAACTGCTGTTGATGGATAAAGTTCATTTAAGCCATCATTATTGACGGATTCTTAGCAACACTATCATGCCCAAGTGTCTGTAGAGTCCTTTATATTCTGTTGATTATTAGGTGTAGTCAGCAGCAGCATTCGTGATATATGTTTTTGTCTCTCAGTTTACATACAGCCTCCACAGCATAGGCATCTTAATTATTAATTAAATCTTCTGACAAGGCAATGATCTCACAGTAATTAACCTTCTCTGCTTTACACTGGCAAGCTGTTCAACACTGATTCCATATTTATACAGTGAGATTATTTGCAGTGTAGTAGTCTGTCTGAGGGGAATCAAGTTCTTTATTGAAGACTCAGACTCCTTTATTGTCATTCAACCCTTTACAGGATGATCAAAATGCAGATTCTCAGGTTTTGGTGTAGCTTAAGAGGATAAGACAAAAACAGACTAAGTAATAAAAAATAAAAAATACTAATAATAAGAATTCTACATTTACATGTACAAAGACTACATTGGTTTTCAGTAATAAGTAGGTGTCTGACAATACACTCAATGTCCATCTTTTCCAGAGGGTCACCCTCATCATTGCTTTGTTAAAGCCCATTTACACTGTGTGATTTTGGGCTGTCTGACATGCAAGATGTCATGAGAGAAATGTGGTTAAATCTATAGAGTCACCACAAAAATGTAGTCTGACACCACACTGTGAGACATGTCCACCAATGGCCCATGTTGAGCTCTGGTGACCAAATATTTTAATGTTATGAATTTCCTTTTCTGTCTCTGGCTGTGACCTTGTTCAAGCTGATCTGAAGCAACATGAGCCACGTTATGCCTCAACACACAAACATACACAATGTATGGTTAATGTCAGTGACAGATGACAAAAGATAGAGAGAAAGGGGCAGGAGAAAGGGCAGAATAAAAATTACAAGGAGTTGCTTTGAAAAGAAAACAAGAGAAGGAAGTGGTGGGAAGCAAAGTGCGGAGAACAAGGGTGAATAAAAGAGGAGAGGAGATGCAGATTACAGGACAGAAAAAAAAGAAAGGATAAATGTATTGTTGAATAGCAGCTGGAAAGCTCAGTGACTAACATCCCAGACCTTGGCATGGGAGACTGGTGGTTCAAATCCCGGTCAGGGTGCAGGTATCCAGTGAGGACCCTTAGGCAAGGTCCTTAATGCTGCCCCGTCTACCTACCTATGTACGTCGCTTTGGATAAAAGTGTCTGCTAAATGAAATTGTAACCTTGTAAATGTAAGAGAAGGGGAAGTAAAGGAAGAGGTATGTTGGAGGATGTTGAGCACTCAGTAATTATTGAGCCTTAATTGAGTCTTTATTAAGACCATGGTCACTGCCTTAAAATTTAATGAGCTGCAATACTTACAGGGTTACAGTTCGATAGAATTTAAAAACATACCTACTGGTTCCTGGTACACCATAATTAGTGTTTTTAAAGGGCAGAGACACTCAAAAGCTAATAGAGATTCAAAGAGTTCTTGAAGCTTTTTGTTTGTTTGTTTGTTTTTAACAACAACACCAGGTTTTGTCTTGGTCAAGCAAAAGAGTAAAACGTTTTTAGTGAATATTGGTAAAGAGTGCAGAAACTATGTTTCACCAACACATCTTTAGCCCTGTGTGATCACTGCTTTCAGGTATGAACAATGCAATGTAATAACAGAAATGTAATGTAAGATCATCGGCTCCGCAGCAGCCTCCAATTCAGTAATGAGTCCAGGTAACAAGGTCGCAATGTACACAAAAAGAATCCAAATCAATGATGCAGCAGAACCAGATATATCAACTTTTTATTTCAATACATTGCTCTTCTTGGCAAAACCTGGTACCTACGTTACCCACAATGCAACTCGACTGTGCACTCAGAGACCAGGGTGTGTGATATTATCAACAGATAATATATCCTGGAAGCTATGGCTTGCAGCAGAGATGAGGAATGGGGTGCAGAGGTCTTATGAGAACACTTATTTCTAATTCCGTACCCTCAGATGTTTTTATTTTTCACATTTGTAGTAGGTAAAATGTGACGTTCAGCTATAAATCAAACTGTATGTAGGACTCTTGTTAAAAGCTTGTTGGATGACTTTGGCTTTAGGCAAATATCCCTCAAAGTGTCTCATTTGAAGAGGATATATCAAATATATGTGGTGAATACTCTTCAAACAGAATAAATGACTGCTGCATCAAATCCCCACCTCTCCCTTCCCTCCATTCAATCTATTACTATGCGACTTTTCTTTGTTTTTAAGGAAAACAGTTTGTATGTATGAATGGGTGTATGGTTGTTGTAGAGCCACGTCTAAGACGATTTTCTGTCACAACAGACAATAAAGTTTTCTGATTCCGATTCTACTCAAGACAATTCTCATTTTGACTTGCCTCTGTCTGTGCCATTGCAATGTACCTCCATGAAAACATGAATTACTGAAGATATGCATTTATTTGATAAATATTTATTCTATAACAGAGTTGGGACCAGTTCACTAGCAAACAATTATTTTATTAATCATATTTAAACAATTCTCCTATGTTCATTGTGCTGTATACCCCACAATAGCCAATGCTTGATTATATAATATTTGTTCTGAGTGGTACTACAGAAAATGTCATGTAGTCATTAAAATGAAAAGATTTTATAGTGTTAAATCACAAACATGGCCACAAATTCAATGATAATCTACTCATTGAATACAAACATTAATTGTGTACAATAGAAAGATCTGACATGTACATGGCACTTAGGGGAAGGTCAGGGTCTAAACAAAACTTAAGGTTGCTTATTTCGTAACCCCGGTTGTCTGATAACATGAGTGAGGTGTCTCACTATAGGGAACGCTCTCTCAGCATTATCCTCAGAAGCCTTTTTGGCTGGCAGTTGTGACGCTTGCATCAAGGCGGAGCCACGCTCCCTCCCTATAAAAGGGATTGGCATAGTGTCACCCAACATACAAGCTAGCTCACCTCGTCCTCGCTTTACGCAAGGATGGTGATCTGGTGAGATACCTCACTTATGTTATCAGACAGCCGGGGTTGCGAGATAAGTAACCTCAAGTTCTCTTTCAAACATTCATTTCGGTGTCTCACTATGGGGATACACAGACTCCCATATTGCCAGATAAGCTCATCTCAATGACTGTTAATCTCGGAGGTCCCATGCGGGCCCATACTTAGGACAGTATGGGCCAGTGATGGTGTAGTGACATCAAACCTATAGAACCTTGCAAAGGTCAGAGGTGAAGCCCAAATTGCTGCTGCACATATTTCTTCTATTGTCACCCCTTTAAATAGCAGGAGGTTGACATACCTCTGGTCAAATCGGCAAAGGGCCCTGCAGGGGATTCAATTCAATTCAATAAAATTTTATTTATAGAACGCATATTTACAACATACGTTATCAAAAACATAAGGCAGTCCCTTGCTGGTGTAGGCCATCTCGATCGTCTCTACTATCCAATGGGTTAGGCCTTTATTAATGGGCTTGCCAAGGTGGGATTTAGCCCATGATATAAACAGATGATCAGACCTCCTTCATGACTTTGTTCTTTCAACATAAGTGTGCAAGGCTCTCACTGGACAGAGAGCATGCATGCACTTGTGTTCAGGTGAGGAAAAGGGAGGGGGATAAAATGCCCCCAGCTCTAAAGGAACACACACCAGTGATGGGTTTTTGGGCACAGAGGCAGGGTTTGGTTTAAGTATGACCTTAAGATTACCCTGTGTAAGCTGAGTGCATTTTGTATGCACTGACAGTGCATGAATGTCACAGTCTGTCACCGGCTCCTTCTGAAGGGATTTCCCTTATTGTCCCTTTGGACAGCAGAGAGGAAATGTCCTGCAGAATAGATATATATATATATGTTTTTCAACACAAAATGTTTTTTCTTCCCACATTTTTCCTGTGCCCTCGGCAACATGCCTGGATGCACCAGGTGGAATGTGTGTGCTTATGAGACTTTGACACTCCTGACTGAACTGAACATTGTATCTCGTCTTTTCCATAGAATGCGCTTTGCAGGATCCAACTTGGGCAAAACAGTGAGGGAGGCCAACTTTGCTTCTCCAAACAGGCTCTGGAACTGCATGGTGGTGACAGCAGTGCCGAAGAGGCCAGCAGGGTTGATACTCTCGTACAGGATGTCCCTATTTTCTCTGTCTGTTAGCCCTGACAGATTCAGCCATCTTGTTCTCTCCTGAATAGTGAGTGAGATGGAGATTTCAACTGTCACTGTGGGCCATGGAATTGACAACTTTTCACCTGCACATTTTGCAACGTCGAGCAGCTCCATGCCATGGGACAGTGTGCCGACATTTTCTCCGTCCGCCCCGTGTATCTCTGCTGCGGAGATTTGACCAGAGGGGGCAAAGGGGACGTTGTCTTCCTCATCCGAGATGAGATGTTCCAACGCTCTTTCAGAGAAATCATTGAGGAGCTCCTTGTCAGATTCAATAGGGTGCGACATGCTGTCGTCCTCTATCAGCAGGAGAATGGCATCCATCTCAGCCCCAGCTGGACACCAGTGCAGCCGACCCGATGAATTCCATGGACGTCTTGGCGGAAGCCATCATCGGATCTTTCCTCGACAGTCTAGCCTGACAATCTAGCCTGACGCGCTAACCTGGGTCTCAGACTCTTTAAGGTAAAGCAGGCGCAGTGTTCACATGAGCACAGTGTGGATACTGGTGCTTTGGTGTGTTGCGGCCTGAGGCACATCACTCACACCTCATGTGTACAATCCTGAAATTTTGTAACCACAGGGACACATTCTGGGTGGTGGTTTGCTGTCTGCCATTTTAAAGTTAGCCTGGTGTAGCTAGTTCGGTCACGCAATATAGCCAATGCTATTAATTCGGGCTGCTCTGGTGGGCTACGGTGACCTAGCTAATATGGTGACAAGTGCTTGTGCTACTAGGCTTTGTGACCGTGTGTAGCAGGGGCAGTTAGCTTGGGCAGGTAATTGCTGTGCAAGGTGGCAAATAGCACGCTCTCCAACCTGACTCAATGGTGAACAGTCGGCAGCAACTGACAAGCACAAGCCGTGCTAGCATCCAGTGACCAAGGTGTTAGCTTGCTCCATTGGACTGGTAAGCTTGGCACTAGCACTGGCAGTCAGGAAAGAAACCTTCCTGAGTAAAGCAAGAAGAAGATATTGAATGGCGGGGGACACCACGTCAACATCTTTTATAAGGAATGAGCATGGCTCCACCTTGACACAAGCATCATGACTGTCAGTCAGTACTAGCTGGACTAATAATATAAAGGCTTCTGAGGATAATGCTAAGAGAGCATTCGCCTTAGTGATACAGTGAAATGAACATTTGAAGGAGAACTGTAATAAAATGCGCCCTATCAATCATGACTATTCATAGAAAATTTCATGCCGATCTGGGTAGTAGTTAGTTACAGATATTGTGCTCTGGACCAATGTCCTGAGCATCATCATCATCCTTGGTGGCACTACTACTAGTACAAAAAACCCCAAAACAGAATAAAACAAAGAAAATAAAACAACAATACAGGGTTTTTGTTATTTAAGACCAGTTTTAAATAGTTTGGCTAAGGAGCTTTTTCATATTTTCATTTATGTAGTCAAGTTATTCTCATTTCTTGAATAGATTGAATTAAGAATGAACTGACCCCAACGTCAAACAGTTCAAGACTATTCAGAAATAATTCTAACCTACAAAAGACATACAGTACAAAGAATGCAGCATTTGTTGTAGTTTGCTGTACACTGGACTGTGCGTAGATAACACAAATTGTTATTTCTTAAGTTGCATTACAAAACAACCATTGTATGGCTTGTTTTAAGAGTCACTGATACATTTCAATCAATCTTCATAATGAAAAAACAAACAAAAAAACCTTATTAACAATATGAACAATATATAAAAGGCACATCCATGCACGTTTCTGAATCTACAGCTACTGTCATCAGGCATTTCAGATTAGGGGTGTCACAATATACTGGTTTATACAAACAGTGAAACAATAAATAGGTCTCCATTTTCAAATTTGCTTGAATGTGTTATGTCATGGTCAGAGGAAGCATTACTGCATTCAAATAATTTCTTTTACATTAGTTTAGATGAGCAGCCTCTTATTCAATATCAAGGTGATAAAACAATAGGTGCATTAATAAGTCAGGTCAGGTTAATAATGGAATAAGGTGAGAGATTATTCATGTAATTTTAATAATTGGTTGACTCTTGTTCTCTTCTATTGTTTAACCTACTGTTACATGTTTTATGTCTAAAGTGCTCGACATGCAAGAACATAAACATGAGCCCTGCCTTAACATTAACACTGTCTTATTTTTACTGAATAACAAAGTTATACTTTTTTGTCCTGAACTGGGTTGCTTGCACACACATACAAGCAAACACAGATATACAGTGGAAGGAGGTTGCCATATGCTTACACACACTGCCTCCACATTCTGTCTTCCAAGTTAATGTACAAAGACAGCTACTATTTCATTTAGCTATCTGTCTTTATCCTGTGGATTTCTACATGTTGTCCCACATTTTGCACAGAATAGTATGTCATTTTGAATTTCACAATTAAATGCTCAGTTAAATGTTTAGTACTAATTTTATGTAACTATTGACTTTCTACTACGAATATGTAATATGTTATAGTGTGGAGTTATTATCTTTATTGTGATATTTTGTGACATATAAAGGTGTAATAAAAATCTGATATTGTGACAGCCCTAACTCAGAAAGTGTAAAGTGACAGAGAACACAATTTTGACATTTAAACTGTAGATTAATACAGCCAGAGTTTTTGACCTATCCACAACATTGAGCTTTTACCCATTAATGTTTCTTAATCAGATTTTGCAGTAAAAAGATTTTAAAAATGAGTCTAGGTTATACAGTAATTTTAATCTTCACTTGGACTTGCGTGATTGTCATTAAAGAAACACTGCAGTTAAATTTAGAGGCTGTGTAAACAATCAGGCCATGCAAGACTACTTCTGCAGACAGACAAAGGGATAAAAACACAGGACGGCGTAGATAAATAGAAGGAAGTGCTACTGGCGTCCTGCAGAGAGAGGTGGGGCTGAGGCTTCCTGGGCATGTTGAAGCAGCAGCTGCATGGTGGTCAGCAGGAATGAGATCCTTCTCATTTTCTCCCTCCCTTTTTCTTTTTGCTGGGTTGCGAAGGTGAAGATGGAAGAATGTTGCTGTGCATGGTCAGCCTGACGTCCATATCTCTCTCTCTCTCTCTCTCTCTCTCTCTTTCTCTCTCTCTCTCTCTCTCTCACACACTCACACACACACTCACACACACACTCACACACACACACAGTAGGCAGAGGTGCAGGCTTGTGAGAGGCTACTGACCAGCTGGTGTGAGAGTGTTTAGGTTGGAGTTGGAGAGACAGTATGCGTAGGAGTCTTGTGATGGACGTCTACAGTCCAAAGTGTTAATGATTGCACTCTTAATCCACAGTCAGGGACTGACTCATTAGTGAACATCTGGACGCACTTTCACAAATGATTGTAAATACTGAGACCATTTTCAACTATTTACTTGATTACTGAATCAAGGACGGCTGCATTTGAGGGAAATATGCCCTCACAGAAAAATCTGACTGAAACAGTACCTTCCACATCACAGGGTGTCCAGTACTGCAAAATGTAGGGTTATCCCACACAGTGCAGTTGACTTAGTCTGACATTAGGGTAAGTATGAAATAAAGAAAAAAGAGAGACAGTTTATGTCTTACCTCGTCTGACCAGGTATGGTTTAGTGTAGTCCCAGCTCTCATTGTCATTCTTAATCACATTCAGACGTGTTGGCTGTTGACATGCAAATGAAAAGAATTGTTCAAGATGCATGTTAATGTATCAGATATACAGGAGAAGACATCATTAGAATGTTCTTCTCTTTTAAAATAAAACAGTCTTGTTTCACTCAGCGAAGTAACAAAACTAATTTCAACAGTTTCGTGTGATAAAAGACTTAACTTTATACAATTAATTTAAGAATTGAGCCTTTGCTAATCACATTAATGATACAACTGGTCATTTTAAATTAATTGTGATTTAGTGATCAATTACAAGACAAACATGACATTCACACTGATAGAAACTAGTTAAGAACTACCATAGTGACTTTCATTAACCCTGTCCTGACTCATTCTTCATTTATTGAGAGGAAAAAACACTGGTTGTTCCCCACTGAGGGCTGCACAAGATAAAGGAAAATATAAACTGTAAAAAATATATTCATTTTACTTCAGTCAATATCCACTAAAAAATCACTGATGTTTTTCATGCACAAAGCAGTAAACATTACCTGAAGGCAAACTCAGTTTTACATTGCTACAAGTTACAGAACTGACAGATCAGAGTGTACAGTTAAATACTCAGGCTGAGGCACATGTTCTTCTCAAGTTATCAAAAATATTAACGTCACTTCTTACTTTAACATATGGAGTATCTCCCACAAATATCACATTTTGCAGTTGTGTCGTTGATTTTTGAACATTTAATCAGCATTGCTAAGTTTTAATGTATTTATAACCATCAGGGTATTTCCTGTCTTGGCCAGTACGTGTAGTGTCAGAAGGAGAGACAAAAGAGACTAGCAACACAGATGACATGAGTGAAAGGTTTGTCTTAAGGAACCTGCAGTTTCAGCACATCATGCTACTATCACCATTACAGAATGGCACCAGGTTTTAACTGCTTTGATGTATTTTGTGCTTCTTACCCTTGCATATTCAATCTTGAGTGTACAGCAACCAGCATAGATGTCAGCTCCATTCAGAGCCGCTTTTGCCTTTTGAGCACACTGAATAGACTCAAACCTGGAGGAGCAGGGTTAAAGAGAGGCCACTACACATCCCAACACACAGATACACACAGCATACATTACATTCATTTGCACATACTTTTACCCAAAGCAAAATAAAATAAGAAATAAAAGCTAGAATTGACAATGCATCTGTTTCAAACAAATGACTAAAAGCATGCTTAGTGTAGTACAAGTGCTTAAAACTTTTTGTCAAGCCATGAGAAAGCCAAAAGTTGTATAAATGTCTGAAAAAGCGTTTTTTAGCAGAGACAGATGATGGCCATGGAGTCTACTGTCCTCACTTAAATGGTGAGTTATATCCCCAATAACAGAGAGGAGTTGTGAACAAGATGAGTAAAGGTTTCAACTGGATACAAGCAGCAAAAGAGAGCTAGTTTAGAAACAGAGCAGAGGAGTGGTGGTGGTAAGGAGCAAAGGGCACCAGATGGCACCAGCATTCTGAATTAGCTGCAATGGGCTGATGGCATCCACTCCGAGATGCCAGTCAGTCAAGCAGCTAGCTCTTATTGACTCACATGAGGGTAATGACACACACATTCACCCATTCAGGAAGGATACTCCACCATGGCCTGGATTCCATTTCGTTTAAAGATGACAATCCTCAGCACACTGCCGATAGGGTTACATACGGTATACAGAACATCCTGGACCAAAATGGAAAATTAAAGAAATTCAACATTCAGAACAATCTATAGGTTTTTAATGCTGAGGCCTGAGGCCACTGTGTTTTTTGGAATCTGGTTATGGCGTTTGTTTGACATTCAGTAAATCAGCGTCTCACCAGAATAATGCAAACACACCTCAAGAGAGTTTCAAGCACACTGTGTTTTACTCCTTTTCTTCCACAGTAAGAACCTGAGGCATTATAACATTCAAATCATTTAGAAATAAAAGAAAGGCTGAAAATGTTCCTCAACAACAGATTCTGCAGATCTCCAGCATTTCTCTAGCTTCTCTAGCATAACATCAGAGGATACCGTCATAATGAAAGGGTGTACATGGTCTGCAAGAATGCTTAGGTAGGTGCTACAGTGCCTATTAGGGCTGGACCCTAATAATCGAATATTCGAATATTCGTTCATTGCGGTGGTATTCGAATAGTAATTTTACATTTGAATACCGCCGCGCGCCTCCGGTTGCTTCCGAGCGCGCTGCGGAGGCTCCAGCATGCCACCGAGGGTCTAGTACACCGCTAAACAGTCTAATAGTCGCTGCTTAGCGTGCTGCGGAGCGCGCTGCAGATGCCCTACCATGCCGCTGCGGGCCTAGCGGAGCAACTACGCTGTCACGCTCCAACACCCCCCGCTAACGGGCCGCTACGGCTCGAGCCGAATATTCGAATAGTCGTCATTAATTGGACCCGAATAGTCGAAGGACGGTATTTACTATTCGGACCAGCCCTAGTGCCTATAAAAAGTATTTACCCTTTTACCCTTTTGAAATTGTTTTTTTTTTAACGTATTTTATTTATTTATGATTGTTATTATTATTACTATAGTTATGAACTAAATAAAATAAAATAAAGTTGTTGCCAAATTTAAATTGACCATAATTCCATATTGAAGAGCAATAAAAGGGGACAACAGCCAATGGGTTAGAATACTCACTGTTTGTATAACTTATAGCAAATAGTCACACAAGCATGTGCGTTTTGTTCTCCATGACCCCTTCTACCCTTCATAGTATGTGTGCATGTGTGTGTGTGTTTACCGTGGTTATAGGGTAGAGGGGGTTCTGTATGGACAGCAAGAGGACCTTGTTGCCACTGTTGGGGTTGTCAGCATTGGTTGGCCTGGTGATTCTCTTGGACGTGGAGTAATTAAAGTATGCCTGTTGGCCTGACAAACAGATGGATGAATATATGAATACATAAAGTATGTTACATACAAGCATGTGTTACCAGTACATTTGTAGTCATCAGTAAGTCTTCACAGTGAAAAAGCTAGGAATCAAACCTGCAATGTATACGGGTTCCTTGGCTCCACAAGACACACAGAGGTCAGCGCTCTCTCCTGCAGAGAACTCCACCAAGGCCTGACGCTTGAATGGCATCATCATCACATAACTGAGAACACACATAAACATGTTGATAAGACAAACACATCCTGTTCACTCAAATATTTTCCACCTAATTGGCCTTTGGGTGTGTCACCTCCTCTGTCAGCCATATTGCAGTGCCTCCATGTTGACTGTGCTTCAATCCTCAGTATTTTGCTCACAGCAAATCTCAACAGAAATGTGATTCTGTCAACTTTGAGGCAAGGGCATAGGCCTTCCCATCTCCAGTAAGGAAATAAAGGAGGTCACTACTCTTCTTTTAATGAAACAAAATAAAGCACAAAATTATGTGAGCATGAAGAGCTTTGAAGAATCTATGAAGGCAGTACAACAAGATAATAATTATAAGAGTATATAAGAGTGGAGACAGGCATGTCTAAGTCCAAGCACAACCTGGTGAGGTTGTCCAAGCACAACCTCACCAGGTGTACCTCATGTCAATAATCAAGCCTTCTTCAAATGCCCAGCTCTGTCACTATGTTGGAAGGAAGAGATTTCCAACTCAAAGAATCCTGACTACTTCCTTGCTCAACAACCCTTCACCAATTCACCTGTTGAGTTGTCAACATAACAGCTCCCTTCAGGTGAAAGCAAGGTTAATAAATACTGCACCATAGATTGAGCATAAATAATAGAGGAGTCCTTTAGAGTGGAAAATGCACCATCACAAAATGTTTCCTTTAATTATTCAGCACATGTAATGATTTCATTTCATTTCATTTATTGGTTTATTTGAGTTGGGACAGTGCACATTCATCAACACTGATGCATTAAGCATCAGTGTAAATGTGCCGGACTTAGCATGACTGCTAAATTTCAGCCGTAGTCCCAAGGCAGGTTCCAGACAATATAAAACAAAAAACTTTAAAACCTCACAATGACAAATCATACAATGGACAATTACAAAACAGAAGACGGTTCGCGTCCCGGTTAGGGCGTATGGGATCTTTCTTTGTGAAGTTTGCATGTTCTCCCTGTGCAGTGTGGGTTTTCACCGAGTACTCTGGCTTCCTCCCACAGTCCAACAACATGTTGAGGTTAATTGATTGTTCTAAATTGTCCGTAGGTGTGAATGAGAGTGTACTTGGTTGTCTGTCTCTATATGTGTGACCTGTGATAGACTGGTGACCTGTCCAGGGTGTCCCCTGCCTTCGCCCGAGTCAGCTGGGATAGACTCCAGCCCCACCACGACCCTACAGAGGATTAAGCGGTGTATAGATAATGAAAAAAGATAATGAATGGTAGAATAACCGTGAAAAGGTTTTATAGGATTTTAAAAAATCCATTTTTATGTGGACACAGAACAGATGTGTCTTGGTGTTATTCTGTGAACAGTCGGAGCTTTAGAGGATAACCGTCTGCTACTTTAGAGGTCAAGTGTCTTCTTAATCTGCCGAGTGTTACGCTGTGTTGCACTGTTTGCAAGCTGCTGCGCTACACACAAGCACACACATTAACACGTACTTAATTGTAACGACAACCTGCACGAGTCAAACATGTAATTATAAGTGTATAAAGTCAGAGCCACAGCACTTACACTCAGTTTGAAGGAATCCAACAAGTTACTGACGATAGTGATGGAAAGAAACCATGTAGTTCTTTTACACTGCTCTATGCTAACATCTTATGTTAAATAACAGCTTAGTGTCGCTCTCATTATTTAAAAGTATGAACATTACGACTTTTAGCTGCAGGTTGTTGGAAACATAATGAAAACAAATGAGGCAGCGTAGGGAGTGTGCAGTGATAATGAATGTATCAGCCTGCAACCAAATTGTTCTGATAACTTGCTAGTACACCTGCGTAGTGTAGATAAACCCAATGTGACCAACTGGAGGCTGTCTTCTTCTTAAAAATACTACATCTGAAATCTGTCCATGTCAAAGTGATTGAGTTTCTTGAATTTCATATTTCAAATCCACACGGTCTTTAGTACAGACCTTTAACTACTCAGTGATTAGACTTTATTTTGAGCATACTTGTTGTTTGTGGTCAGGGCCGTCGCAGGGGCGGGTGCGAGGCCCTGTGCGAACTTGAAATGCGAGGCCCTGCTCTTTGACATGGATGCACAATTGCGCATGAATAACAGTCACACGGACACAGCTATTCTAGTTTGACTGCACGCTTAATCCCGCTGCAGTACATTTTTATCAAGTGCAGTAATACATCATAATCATACACATTGTCTCAGCTACGACTTTTTGCTATTTATTTCAAAGGGGGGAAAAAATCTACTGTACAACGAGTGTCTTTACTTTAACTCAGCTTGGTGACTTTATTTTTGGCATCTTGACATTTTAAACAAGTAGGTTAGGACACTTTTCATTCATAACATACGTTCATTTTCATTACAAACGAGTTGCCTCACCATGCATAAATTGCGCAGAAACAGATCATGTCAGAGAAACTTTCCTTGCCTTCTTGGCCGCAAATTCAGCAATAACATCTTTATAATAGAGTTTGGATGCAATGTCCTTTTCAATTGAAAGCAGGGCAAGCCCGCACAGTCTGTCCTGTGACATGGAGGTGCACAAATAGTTTTTAATTAGTTTCAGCTTTGATGCCCAATGCCACCGTTAATGGAAAAGTCAATAGGATCCTGAGCGCAATCTCACAGTTTGGGAACGTTCTTTCAATCCCTTTGATGTAACAAAGTGTTTTTATTTTTAATTTTTTTATTAATTTTTTTATTTTTATGTGACCTTTACAGAGACAGACAAAATCATATATAACTAATGTATTTATTTAAAAAAAAACAAAAAAGAAAAAAAAAACTGCACGATTGCAGGCGCGAGGCCCCCTAGTGGCGCGAGGCCCTGTGCAGTTGCACAGTTCGCACAGTCCATGCGACAGCTCTGTTTGTGGTTACTCAACATACATTACACAGTCACGTCACTCAATATGCAAACCACCACTGAAAACTTTTGATACCGACTATGATAAGAAAATCAGATGAATGATGTGTGATGAGAGTTGCAGGCTGTTGACTTCTGTCTTTCCTTGTTTGTGCTCCAGCTGTCGCAGCAGCAACAGGAAGAGCCTCGGTGTCGGGACGCCTTCACCCACACTGTCCCGGCCGCTCTCCCCGCTCTCCTTCCACACCGGTAAGATCTATTTCAATGTTTGGTAAAAAACAAACAAAAAAAAACAACAGTGCAGTGACCTCCAGCAATGTACCGTCCTGTCCTCTCAAGTAGATGAAAGTGCAGATTGCAGCTGTAATACCTTGTAGCGTTGTGCTTACTTGAATATAATTTCACGAGCACTGAGGTGAAGGAGGAAATTAATAAAGGCCACGACTGTACAATTCTACAGTGTGGTGCCTTGGCCTTAAGATAACCCTTAAACTTGACTGTCTGATTCATGTTTTCTTGTGCCGTCTATTACTAATTCCACACCAGTGCACCCCTGAACAGTGCTGTTGTACTGCTTGATGCACCAGTCTGATTCCATCTTCGGTGCTCTTTTGCATGTATTGGTGAGAACAAGGTGACATATTGCTTCAGTTTCAGCCTAGATCAGTATCAGTATTTTGTACTTAAACAGTCATGCACGTCCATTGCTGTCTTGCTGTTCATTGGTTAGTTGCATGTTTAAACTGGAGGTGTAGCTGTGAGGTGTGAACTTGGGATGAGCAATTAAAACCACAATCTGAATCACAATCTCCCCCAGATTAGCGGTGCATATGTCAGCCTGTCACCTTAACTCAACGCCAAATGCAGAATTCACAAATCTCTGCATCCTGTTTTTGCTTTGATGCTATTCTAAAAGTGCTTTGTATCCCTGCTGCTTTGAGGCTTGTTGAGTTTCCACCCTAGAAGACTCACTGGATAATCGATATTGACAGAGCTACAATCAGAAAGTGACTCCACAAGGGTTACATGAAAAAATGGGATATTAACACGACTCTAGATGGATGCTGCGTAGATACATAGTGATGGAAGTTTCTGAAATTAAAACACCAACAAAGGGACATGAGGATAACCTCCTAATGTGCAACATTCATGGATAAATATAACAAGTCTGGCAGCGTACTGCCACGTGTTGGTGAATCACCGCTTTCAAATGTGCAACCCCAATTAACCACACACATTGCAACAACGAAAGAACTGATGGCATTAAATGAACTTTGAGGTAACTTAGTTGTCAAATTTATCATTGTACAAAGACAAAACAACTTAAATCGAACACTAATAACCAAAAAACAGCTGAAATACTTATGGCCGCCGCTGTGTAATGAATCAAAGAAGGGACTTCAGCATCAAAGACAGAGCTCATGTAAACAGTATCTATATTCAGTCCATAAAGTCTCTGATACGAAGATTTCACAAATTGGAAGGAAAATTTAGAAGTGCTGTTGTTTATTACACGATCTGCATGATTCGAGATCGTCAGACTGTCCATCACTAGCAGGAACATGCACTCAGCACTCGACCTTCGGAAGGTCACATCTTTAAAGTTGCATAGAGGTAGAGACCTTGGCAGTTTTGATAATAATAAATGACATTGAATGCAGCTGCGAGTAAAGGTAGCAGTGTTTGTTATGTAGTGTGCCGCTCAAGGATCAGCTCTGTACATTACTGCTAGGGGTGGGAATCACAGGCTACGTCGCGATACGATACGCGATACATGGCTCACGATACTGATACTATTGATACTATCACACAATACAGCGATACTGCGATAATCAATATAATATATATAATATATAATATAATAATATTGCAAGACAATCGCATAACGATACATCACGATATCTATAACTGAAAAATACAAAATGTCTGTAAAAAGGTTCAGTATTTATTTATTTACTGCAATTTGGTGTCACTTTCACTGGATTTGACACAAATTTGGATCAACCACTGACAAAAAATGGGTCCACACTTTGGACTTAAACGTGGATGGGGCGTCTCTTACGGTGGCGTTGCTGTCCTCCATTATACCTGTACAAACTCTTCTTGGGCCAATTCATTTCCACTCAAGTCTCCCTCATTCATGTGATAAACGCCACCGTGTGGAGTCATTAAGTAGTGACGCTGGGGAAATGGCAGCTGGCAGGGGAATCTGGCAGGGTTTAGAGCGCCTTATTATATTAATTAAAGTATCGATATTTGGCGCCAGCGTATCGATACTCATATCGCACGAGGAGGGACGCCGATATATCGCTGTATCGATATTTTGTCCCACCCCTATTTATGATCACACCTCGTATGCACAGGAGGAAACTGTAGCTGCTTCCTGATTTATGCTTTTATTATTCTGGTCCAAGAAGAGTTTAATCCTTGTGTTGCACCAGAGATGTACTTTGATTTGCTTAAAGACATTATTTAGTTGCTACTGCTATTAGATATCATAAAAAAAAGAAATGTGTTGTATATAAACGTTGTATTGTTTTTTGTGTTTTCTTTTTCACGTTTTTTTGCTGTCTTGTAAATTGTGTGACACAACTCAGCTTTTTAAAATCAGGATATGTCGATTTAAAAGGTGATTTTAGTCAGTTTGTATCAATGTTTTTCTTTTTCATTCAAGAATATTAAAGCAGAAAGGGGTTTGTTGGGATATTTTGGCATAAATACGCACTGTGTTTCTTCTCTGCTGATAGACTTTTAACTGAATAAATTCTGTCAGGATGATATTCAGACATTCCGTCCTGTAAATGACAGTTTTTAATGCTCTTAAAGTGTTTTCATTAGAAGTACTTCTTCCTCTGCAGGACTGGAGGGAGCTGTGGATTGATGATGCCTTTTGGCGCTTCCTGTTCTCCACCATCCTATTGGTCATCATGTTCTTATGGCGACCGTCGGCCAATAACCAGAGGTAGGGTCAGGTGGGGCGTCGAGGCTGTTTTGTGCCTGTTTTGTCATTTTTAGCTATTAAATTCGGGTTGTTTTTGTGTTGAACAGATACGCCTTCAGTCCTCTGGTGGACGAAGAAAGCGAAGAAGAAGAAGAGAAGGAGCCGATGATAAACGAAGCTTTCGGTCAGAAAACAAACTTTGACTCCATCTGAACCTTCTTCATCGTAGTCAGTCAGTTCTTGCAAAAATGTGTCCCTTAAGTCAGCGGTTCCCAACCATCGGGCTGCGGACCAGTACCGGGCCGTGGGTCACTTGGTACCGGGCCGCACAGAAAGAGTAAAAACGTTTTATTTTATTTCCGGCGGAATCCGCAGGGTGTTTTATTTAGAAAAATGACTAGATTGTCTTCCTGTCACTTCCATCTGTGCTCCTTTCCTGCACTTGACTCGTCAATCTGACCCCCTGCCAAAAGTAATAAAAAAGAAAGGTCTCTGGGGAGCTTCTTTGAAAAGAGGGAGAGACTCGAAAAAGTAAATATATATTTAGCAATAAAAAGTCATTTCATTTATTTAGGACATGTTTTAAAAAAAAACAAAAAAACATTAAATAAAAAAAAAAGTGCAACCTTTTTTGCACCACGGGCCGGTTTCAAGCAAGACAATTTTCTATGGACCGGTCCAAAAAAGGTTGCAGACCGCTGCCTTAAGTCTAAAATCATCAGGTTCCTTCTGCTCGACCATTTCTGATTTGCTTGAAACTTATTTTTTTCATATGGATATTTAAAATGGGATCTGAAAATTCAGATAATATATCAAATAAATTGCTTGTCGACCTCCTTTCAGCAGGTTTTTTCTCTCACAATGAAATTTGAGGATAACAACAATAACCAAACTGTGAAAATGTCAGGTTTTTATCTTTAATATTTCCTGAGATATTGTTGTTCAAATAGACTCAAATTTCAATGTGAGAAAAAAACTGAGTTCTGTTATTTCTCCAGAAAACTAAAAAATATAGAAAAATGTTTCATTTTCTTTTTTTTTCTTCTTCTTAAGAAATCTCCCTATAATTCAACCCAAACTAATCGGTGTGTATTTTAATTATTTTATGTTTGGTTTTAACTCCAGACGGGATGAAGATGAGGGGGATGAAGAACGAGACCAACGGCGCAGTCAAAGCCAACAAAGTGGTGAGTGAAAACAAAACACTCAAACAGCAAAACTCTACTGGTATTTTCTAGTGTTTTTATTTTATCTACATTTTTCCAGACGTTTACATCATTTTGTTACCTTATTACCTAATTTGATCTTACATGTTCTCCAGTAAGTTGTATTTATGATTATTCAGATTGGTTTATAATTAAGTTTAGCTATGCAGCAGTTGCACTCAGTTTCTGTGACTGTTTATCTGTTTTTAAAGATGCTGCTTGTATGTGCAACATGCAATATGATTTTTTTTAGGTTCTATAGATTTCTAAAAAGAAAATGATTAAAAAGATGTTGTTTTTGACAGGATGAAGATCTGAAATGGGTTGAAGAGAACATCCCATCATCTATGGCAGACGTGTAAGTCATCAGTGCGACACATAAATTAATAGTTACATAATATGTATGTAGTAAATAATTAAGTTATTGATATATTGACCGATATTCTTTATATATTTATGTCAGAGTTATATTGAAAAGGGCAATGAGATCAGTGT
>OMNN01058260.1:6070-21009 GCA_900302755.1 Chromis chromis
ACAAATGAATACATTATATCTTTGGACAATAACACAGTAAAGCTTAATAAATATAGCCATATATGCTAAACTCAAATTGTTTTTTTTTTTGTTTTTTTGTTTTGTTTTGTTTTGTAAAATAAACTGACAGTCCTTATTAACTCCGGGCATCTTTCTTAGCTTAGCTTATTTTATTCTATTAAAGTTACCCAGTTGGGTTTTTGACCACCAGTAGTGCTGTGGAGCACCTTCTTTTAAAAGCCTTATTTTAAAAAAAATGACGTGTCATTATTTAGTTAGCATCTTATTCACATATGAGGACATGCATGCATGACATGATACATAGTCCTACAAATTATTATTGATTGAGGCCCAATGAACAGGGTCAATGTGCCAACCAATATATGGAGGAACAGCACTGCTAGCAGAAGCATGGATGTAAACAATGTAGGTTGCAAAATTGTCAGATTCATTCAGTTTTGTAAATATTTTATGAGGACAGCAAAGAATTTAACCTCAAGGATACATTAGTCAAAATGAAAGACATAAATGTAAACAAACAAATCCATCTATAGGCTCCCTTTAAATTCCCCAAGAGTTGTCATAAAATGTACTTCAACTGAAGAAAAATAGTAGCTGCTTTAAAATGGACTACAAATTTTGACTGCTGCATATCTCCTCTTTCACCATTTGCTGTGGATGAAATCTTGACACCGTGTTGATATCAAAGACCTGCAATGTGTTAACAGAGAATATGATGCTATTCTGGTGTATCTGGAGTGTCAGTGTGTCTGTCTCCTCTTCATCAGCGCAGTCGTCACTGTCTTTCAGTGCATGGCCTTTTCTCTGACCTGAGGATATGACTTATCAGAGGGGAGGTAAACTGCAACAGCGACAGCAGGGTCGGCAGCCCTGAAGTGAGAAAGAACCTCTTGTGGACTATAATGTTGTTGGTTTGACCTTTTCACCAGCTTTGCCCATATGCTCTGATGTAATTGTTGACATTTGGATCCCGGGGTGTACAAACCGCCTCTCCTCAGCGGACTGATGGCTCTTTGATTGTAATGTTTGGTACTGCTGAGAGGTTAAAGAGTCTTCCTTAGACATCCTGGAGCTGTACTGCTGGAGGCTACAGCGCTCTCTGTGGATGCTACACACCAACATTCATTATGTCTGTGATGTTTTGACTGTAATAGGTTTCCTCTGAGTACCAATCCTCAGAGATTTTTAAAGTCCATAAATGACAGTTGAGCCTCTTACAGGCCTCTGCATTATTTTATAGTTAGGATGTCTGATTATACCGAAATATGTACAGTGACGTGCAAAAGTATTTGCAGAAATCTTTTATTTTTACATATTTCTCACACTTGAATTTAAATGTGTTTGGTGATCTGAAACATTTAAGACAAAGATAACCCAAGAAAACAAAAACAAAAAATGCTTTTTGTAAATGACAATTTTATTTTTTGAAGGAAAAATACTGTCCAGCTCATCTTGCCCAATGTGAAAAAGTAATTGCCCTCTTAGCTACCAATCTACCAAATGACCAAATTCATTTGGCAATTGGGTTCAGTTTCACCTGCCACACTTACATATGATTACTGCCAGGCTTGTTGAATCTAAACATCACTAAACAGAACCTGTCTGGTATTGTGAAGTATCTAAAGGGTCTCATAAAGCAGCACATGATGCCACGTTCTAAAGAGATTCAAGAACAGATGTGAAACAAAGTTATTGACATGTATCAGTCTGGAAAGGCTTACAAAGCCATTGCTAAGGCTCTGGAACTCCAGAGAACCACAGTGAGAGACATTATCCACAAATGGAGAAAACATGGAACAGTGGTGAACCTTCCCAGGACAGGAGTGGCCGACCTACCAACATTTCTCCAAGAGCACATCGGAATCTAATCCAGTAGGTCACAAAAGAACCAGACAAACATCAAAAGAACTGCAGGCCTCACTGGACTTAGTTAAGGTCTGTCTACATGATTCCACAATAAGGAAGACACTGGGAGAAAATGGCATCCAAGGGATAGTTGCACGGCGCAAACCACTCCTGACTAAAAAGAACAGAAATGTTCCTCCAGCATTTGCAAAAAAAAACAAAAGTATCTGGATGAGCTCCAAGACTTTTTTCCAAGGTTGAACTTTTTGGAGGACATGGGTCCCGTTACATCTGGTGTAAAGCTCATACTGAATTCCACAAGAAGAACATCATACCAACAGTGAAACATAAAAATAAAAATTCAGGCATGGATGTTAAGTTTTAGCAGGTTTTCCAGGGGTCTGTTTTGCTCTTCTATTTTTTATTTTTTTTTTTTAAGATTATTTCGGGGAGAGAAATGTTGGGGGAAGAGAGTTAGATGAATGACAAGCAGCAAAGTCAGGGACATCCTCAGGCCATTTGCACCTATCTGGTATGTGCCCCAATAGCTAGCTATATCAGCCCTAGGTATCATTGGGTTTTGCACTCTTTGTCACACAAAACTTTTATTGAAAACTGAAATTTGATTGGTTGATTTCCAGATTAATTAATAATATCTATAAAAGAGGATGTATTTGTTTTATATTTCATTTTATAAGCTGCATGGGTTACAGTACATTTCTGTTTGTCTTCTTTGCATGATCCATCACTCCAAGATGTCATGTGAAATCCAGATGTTGTATATGGTACAGTGTACTTAGATGAATAAGTGGACAGGTGAAAGCAGTACAACAATCATAAATGGAATGAACAGACATGATGTGATCAATTCACTCACACTCTCCTGATGGAATGAAATGATTACCTTTGGTAACACTATTGAACAGCATGACACCACAGTAGGTTTGACACATGAACAGCCTGTGAGCTAATGCAAGAATAAACAGTATTTATCACGCAAAGGACCCCTGATGGCCTGTTTTCATGTCATACGTATGGTCACATTGGAATTCAGTCCATGGACCTGTTTTCATGCAACAGAAACAGGTGGTGATGAATCATTTCTGACACACGTAGCTGCCGAGCACTGGCAGATAAGCTCCTAGCATGCTATGAGGCAAGCCTGATTAGAATAGTTGAACAAATAGGATGCTAGTATTTGTCACTGTCTAGCCCTGTCGGACAGCTGACAGTTGTTTTGCGGCATTTTCTAGTCTTCTAGCAAAGTAAGCTATCATAAAAGACACAATGAGGGGACAATTCCAGCATCACAGAATGTGAGACAGCACAAAAGCAGAGATCGTACAGGCTGGAGGTCCATTCACAAGAGCTCTGACCTTGAGGTGACAGTTAGTGGAAAATGGATGGTTTCAAGAAGCAGTGATTAAGTTGCCAGGCAAGGTTTTTATGCAGGAGTTGGTGCAAGTGTGACCCTGCTTCTATGATGCTGTATGTGGTTTAAATAGGATTCAAGCCAAGATTACAGTTACAGCAAGGTGAGACCGAGACAGAGACAAGTCCAAGTCCGAGCAGTTCCAAGTCTGAGTCCAATAAATGTTGAGACTGAGTCAAGACCAAGTCAAAAAGGAGTCCTCAACTTTACTAACTGATTCCACAGACCTCAGCTGAGGTCTTTGCAACAATTGTGATAACAATGCACGTTATCCAGACTGCAAGCACAATGTTGATGTAGCACAAAATGTGGTAGAAACCAAAATGTTTTTTACACGAATTGAACTTGACCAAATCAGAGACGGGGGCAGAAACCAAGTCAGAACACCTACAAGACTGACACAAATTAGAGATCCGCACATCTTAAGACTTATCTAGAGACCAAGGTCGGGCTAAAGTATTACAGTGCTAGGTTAAAAACAAAAAAAGTCTGGTAAGTCGGGACATTTAATAGTTGTTGTTGTTTTGTTTAATTTCACTTTGCTACAGATGAAGTACAGTCTGTTAAATATGAGCATTTTCTCAATAAATGTGAGCACCATATGTGACTTGCTTGTTGCTTTCCTTGGTATAATCATGTTGATTTGCAGTATTTCTACTGTCTTAAATATGTGTGTCATGCTAAAAGAGTTGTTGTTGATGTTGTTCAAATTTGTATGTGATTTTTTGTGGATATTCTAGTGGCAGAACACCACAGGTATGCTTTGACTGGCTCCTCACATTTATCTATACCCTTCACACATCTGACTAGAATGGATTCCCTATATAAATACAGCTATGTGGACATGTTGATACAGAGTTAGTGGTTTGTAAAAGCCTGACTTTGATTCATAAACCAGATGCACATGCAGACGTTCACTCATGCATTAGCTTGAGATTTCAATCAGGTTCCAAGGGACTTTGATGCGTGTGATATAGGTGTGATTTCCAAGGCTTCTGTTAAATTTATTTAACCAAACTGCATTTCTAGAAAATGGTAAACCACTGCAACATGTATGGTACATGTTTTCCTGATAAGCAGTGTATCTACACAGGACCATTTTGCGTAGATGTTGACTAATGATGTCCACAATTTTTTTTGCCCTATGAGTCACTGCAATCACTCCAAGTGAACACTGAATGAGTTACCTGTGTGTCATGGCTTCATGTATACGCCTCCTCATTTCTTCATAATTAATCAGTGAGAGCATGAAATGGACCATAACTCCCAGCTTCATCCACAGCTAAAAGTGTTTGTTTTTTCTTTTTTCGAAGCAGCTGGTTCCAACACAACTTTGACTGACTCATCTACTGGACTATGTTTTATAATAATAATAATGTAGTGTGCCCAGTGGGTACATTTTGACTCAACAAATGCTAAATGGTGCTCTTGTCAAAAACAGTTTGAATCTTCAAACATGTGCCAAAGAGCAAACGTGATTTGAATCCTGATGAAGACCTGCTGTGGTCAACACTGTTCATTTGTAAATTGTGCTTCAGAAGCACGCTATGTAACCAAATTAGGCTTTTTAGCAAAGCTGTACTCCTGGTCCTCTACATTAAAGCTTACGTTTCAGAGCTTATTAAAATAACAGGACACTTGGCTAACATCCGATACAGATATTCAGTACCATTTTCCATTATTCTGCTTTAAAAGGCTGCTGAGCAACTTAAAGAGATAGTTGGTTTTGAACCAGTGAACCAAGCTTACTAGGAAAAGAGGTTTCATCAAAAGATCAAAAGACAACTGCACCAAAATAACAATTCATTGTTTTACCGGGGGTTTATGTGGCGGAATATTTCTTGGCTAACACCAGTAAATTCTCAAAGTTTCAACTGACTGTACTGCCATGTAATCCTTACAATTAAAAAAAAAAAAAAAGATATGTATAAGATTGGACGAAGGATCATAGCACAAAATATACATACCAATCAGCCACAACATTAAAATCACTGACAGGCGAAGTGAATACCAGTGATTATGTCATTAAAATGCAATGTTCTGCTGGGAAACTTTGGGTCTTTACTTTGACCAAACATACCACCGCTTTGGCAATAGTGAGGAACACAACAAAGAGCCCAAGGATTTGATAAGGCCTCCGAAATCCCCATATCCCTATCTGAGGAACCCTGAGATGCACTGGAACAAGCCCAATCCACCCACACCGCAACCCACAGGGCTCAAAAGTGTGCTGCCAATGTCTTGGTGCCAGACACCAAAGAATGCCCCCAGAGGTCCCTTGTCCATGGCAGCATGAGGGGTACCTCCACAATATGAGGTAGGTGGTTTTAAAGTTGTGGCTGATCGGCGTAAAGTCTTGCTAGAATTAAGCCAGTGAATATCTCCTTCATTTCATTCTTGAAAATGTATTATCGCTTCAACCCTGCCCTCTTGCTCAGGTGTTAAGATTGAACCAGGGTTCATGTCAGGTATCATCCAAAAGTTCTTCCTGTGCTTCCTATCAGCTCACCGACTGTATTCATTTGCATTCTTTAAGATAGATTCCGAAACCTTCACTGCTGGCTTAGCTTTCACCCTCATTGCTTTAAATCCACATTCCTCAGAAGCTAAATTAACTGCGGTGGATTCATCCTCTCCATTTAGATTGTTTAGCTGTAATGACAGTGTATTAACAGATGCTCTGGCAGAGAAGAGGAAGAGAGGGGAGAAGATAGTTTCCAAAGAGCCCTGTTTTATTAATGTTAACACGGTGACTGGGCAGAATGATCAGTCTCCTTCAAGCATACATAATTACTGTGGTACCCGGAGAAAGGGGGAGATAAAGAGCAGGGGAGGAGAGGGAGAGAGGTCCAGACAGGTGCAGTGAGGTGAACAGCACCGGGGAAATGAGGCTCCATTAAGTTTGTCATCAGCAATACGCCACCCGAGGTCACCGCAGAAGATGACACTCTCTTCCCCCCCCCTCCTTCCTTCTCTCTCTCTCTCTCCACGTCCCTCTTTGGCTTAATTGTTTGCATCTTTCCATCTCATGCTCCAATCCTGCCTCTCAGCCTCCCATCACTTCTGTATTTAAAAGCCTCTCTGTCCACGAGGGCGATTAAAGTGGAATGGAGCGTGCACTCGACCATCTCTCTTCCCCAATTCTTCCCCTCCCGTCTCTTTATTTAATATGCATGGCTCCAACCATTAAGGTGAACACAGCACTGTACTCCAGTGTACCTCGATCCATCTCCCTGCCCATTACGCCTACACAATAAGGAATAATTTAAATCAAAGCCTCACTTTGGGAGAGGACGGCACAAAATTCACTTATTCACTGATGATGTAAAGGAAGTGAATTTTCATGTAGAAAAGCTGTGCAGATAACAGCAGGAGTAAATCTCCGGACTATAAATTTAAATTAGAGTGGTATTACTCTGATATGGCGACAAGGTTTAGGATTATTTAAATTAAGGCGTAGAGGACGACTAATTTCATATTATCCAATAATGTGGAAGGACAATTTATCCCTGTGTTAGGATGTATGCCAGAGAGTAGAAATAAAACGAAACAGATAAAGGCATATGACACCAGCATAACGAAATGAATATTTTATAATGAATTCATTTGTAGAGGTGGACAGTTTCCATTCAGTGGCTAAACTAGATTGTTTCATACAGCATGATATTTAGTGTGTATGGGGCTCCATTTGCTTCAAGTATGAAGGCTTTATTTGAAAGTGACAGTGCACATTAATGAACAAACGTAAGAAATACATATTGTAAATGCGACAGAGTTAGCATAAATGCTAATTTGCATCTATTGTCCCTTAGCAGGTCACAAGACTAAACAAACATTAATTCACAAGGCTTAAACGTACACAAATACAATCAATCAATCAATAATACAAAGTGCATGATTATAAGTGTTAGAGTGCTAGAGTTTCAGTGCTGGGGTTAAAGTGCCTAAGTTATCAGTATATGTCAGTATATGAGTTATTTGGCTTCTATTGCTTCTTTTCAACTAACTCTATTTATCTAATTACACTGTTTGATAATCATTTTTTACAAACCTACAAGTACACATGAAATAGACAAAGCAAAGCAAACGGACATAGCATGTTACTATACTTTCTTATTACAAGTAATACTGCTCTTACAAACATGCAACGTCTATTACGTGGCTTTCTAAAAGACTTCTTGCAGTATTTCTTGCCCACCTGACTTAATATCTGAGGAAGTAACCGCCAATAAAAACAGTCTATCTGTTTTCTTTATTAGTCTCTCAAGAACCATGCTATTTTAAAAACAATTCTACTTAAAAGGCAAAAAAACCTCCCCAAATCAGTTAGTTATGCTCCACAACTGTGGGGACAAATGAACATCTTTTGGTTATAAATGTTTAAACACAATAAGTCAAATAGTTTTATTCAGCACTTATTCAGATCTCATGCTGGTCTGGTGATGGAGACTGACATTTTTACTTCCACCAAGCCAAAACTGTAAACTAGGTAGTATATAAGGAAGAGTCAGCTACACCGATTATGAATGAAGCACAACAACGCTGCACTTGTTTTATTCATAGTAGCACCAGACGGCCTCTTCACTGAATGTGCCATACTCCTTTTAAATATGGCATCAGGTTGCCCCTTTTTGTCACTTAATGTGCAAGTGTCACCTACAGAAGCAATTATCACTATTTATTTTTTTATTGCAGCAGTTTTTTAAAGTATTGGACAGGTCATGTTATGACACCTGATCATTTCCTGACATCCCCCAGATTTGCAAGATGCACCGTCACAAGCCTGATGAGCGAAGCTGGCAAAATCTCATTGCCAGATGGGTCAGAGCTGTTTTGGCAGCACATGGGGGCCCACACAATATTAGACAGGTGGTTTTAATGTTGTAAATGATCGCTGTATTGCCTGTCTGTCTAAAGATAGAGGGTGGTATTCTATACAGACAGTAAACCCCTTGAACCCCATAGTCATTTATTCAAGTAATATTTTCTCATTATTTTTATTATCAAAATTGTCTTGATTTAAAATCAATTAAACTGAACATTATAAACAAATACATCTACAAATTTATTCAGAAAAAAAAAAGAAAATCCAGAACTAAGTCTTCTGACTTGACGCAATGAGTTAAATCAATGTGCTGTTGCAAGTTCACTCAAACCATTAAACACTTAAGATGTGTATCATCAGCGTATCTGCAGACTTCTAAGCGTGAATTGTTTGAGAGATAAAACTGAGACCCAACCTTAAACTGGAATGAGTTGGCCACCTGGGCAGCGTGCATACTATCACCTTAAACTTAATACAGCAAATATGCTTCCACAATTGCATATTTACATGTCTGGCAGTTATTTTTATTTTTATTTTTTCTCCCCCGAAGGCCTCTCCTTCAAAGGAGTAGTCGTCCTCCTCCTCCTCCACAATCCACCTGTGCCAGAAACTATCAACCACAAAGTGTACAATTATCATGTTTTATTTTAATAATACTGTATTTTTCTATAATTAAGGTTATCTCTAATTCCTTTCTATATTTTTGCCACACATAAACCAATAAAAAAGTTTTTTTTTTTTTTTAAGTATGTTTCTGGGGTGGGCAAACGGATTAATTGGATTTACATTAATTTCAATGGGGAAAATTGTTTCAGTCCGCGAACATTTCAGTTTGCGAACAGAGTAAAAGAATGAATTAAGTTCACAACCCGAGGTACCACTGTATTTATTTACTCTCCTTTTTGCTCAGTGCTGCTTTCCACCAACCTCTAATGAAATTATTTGTCTTTTTAGCTAAAAAATACTAGTTAAAATTAGCTAAAATTTAGCTAACTGCACCACATGCACCACAAATTTTATTTTGAGGCCTAATGTTACTACGGAGCCCCTAAAGGGACATTGAACGAATTTTTTTTTTTAAATGTAGTTTCTCGTGCGCACGGGAAACTATCTCTTGCGCACGCAAAACTTTCTCGTGCTCACGAGATAGTTTCCGGCATTAATAACTCATTAGCGATGCCTCTTTCCCATCGTTATAAGGCAGACAATGTGCTACAAGACCAGTTTGATCAAAAGTAGCTCTCCGTCAAGCTGCAGAAATATCATTGGTGTCTATGTGCGGCCGGTTTCGCGTGCGCACAAGAAAGTTTTCGCGTGCGCACAAGATAGTTTCGTGTGCGCACGAGATAGTTTTGCGTGCGCACGAGAAAACTATCTCGTGCGCACGAGAAACTACATTAAAAAAAATTATGCCGATGTCCCTTTAGGGGCTCCGTATGTTACAACTACGCATCTTTGAATGATGTTTCTCTGCCTCACACCACAAAAAACAACACATGCATTTAAATCGGAAATAAATGTGATGGATTTTTTTGTACTTAAATATGAGTATATATAAATATGAGTATATATGTCATATCATTTCAATTTATGACAGTTTTTCTAGAAAAAGAGTGATATATGTTCCATGATTTTTTACAACCATGTGAATGAAGGATTTTATTAACATATGTTCACTGATCCTCTCGCCGGCAGATCATGCTATAGCATTAAATCACTGTGACTTTTCTTTTCTCTTTGGTTTTTACTCTTGATTAAGCCTTGATTCAGTTAAAATCACAAGATTTGTGTCCATTCAAATACAGGAAGAGACACTTTTTTGTCCTCGTTGAAGCATCATTCTAATAAAGCCATGGCTACAGGCTACCACTCAACAAATAACTCAATTTAGCCCTAAAGGAGACGGAACATAAGACAAAGGGGGCGAAAGAGAGAACAAAATGATGGAGAAAAGGTCACTGGGAAACGAAGTAATGGGAATAGTTAGAGAGTAATGTAAATGGTCATGGGGGAGGATGGACAACAGAGAAGAAGGGAAAGAACAGCTGGGGAGGAAGAGAGATGAATAGATGGACATGTTGGTCCAGAGAGAGAGAGAGAGAAAAAGAGAGAGAGAGATAATAAATGATTGTAAATGATCCTTTATTACTGAGCAGAGTGCAGCACTCAGCATTCTGTGAGCTGATGAGCCATGGAAGGTGCTGTGTGATCCTCAGAGGGAAGCCAGGACTCACATTTATTCTTCAGCCTCTGTGGACTCCTGCCCTGCCTGCTACCATTACTTTGGCTCTTTGTTTCATGTAGAGATGTGTGTGTATGTGTGTGTGTCTGTGTGTGTTCCTGATCTCATTCCTGTCTTCAAAATGTATTCAAATGTTTGATATTTCTCGAGCAATATTATATATTTCATAAGTGCAATATGTCAAGTTTCTATTTGCTGAAAGTCAAACTTTCTCAGTGTTTGTTTTTTCCAACTCTGTCTGACATTTTAATTTAACACAGGCACACTTGAGAGTCAGTAGTGTCAGTACAGTAGTTTATCTTCTTTTTTTTATTCCAAAAAAATGCAGTGAAGTCGGGAACTTTGGAGGGAGCTGTCATGCAGATGAGTTTTTGCTTCTCCCTGGTCAGAGGTCAGAAAGAGTTTCACTGTGAGCTTCATGTCAATTAAAGAAAATGAACCTTCCTCTTGACAATCTAAAGTCATATTTAATAGCTCGGTACTCAGGATGCTAATTCCCTTAACTGATAGTTGGCCAATTAATTGTCAAAAAAATGAAAAATATACTGAAAAGCATTTCATATTCCAAAGGCTAATGGGACCATTTTTAACTGACGTTACTCATGTTTGAGACAAAATCTGAGTAGCCTCCAATAGGAATTTAAGGAGAAGACAAATGAACACCAAGTTATACAACACAATAAGTTCATTTAAAACTGCAGCCTTTCTCCTCTGTAACTTTTCAGTGATTGGCCCTACGAAACCCAAAGTAATAAACACAGCCAACAGCTGCACAACTTCGAGCGAAATGTGTTGGAGGCATCTAATTGAGTGACCTCTTTGCTGTATTTAAGAGTCCAGCTGCTGGAAACAGCTGCTCGGCTAAATGTCCACAAATACTGTTGCACCGACTTCATCAGTCCAGGAAACGTGTCACTATTTACAGACACTGCTAAAGTGTAATAAAAGCGTATGCAATTAGAGTCCTGCTGGTCCTGAACATCAGCAGCATCAAGCCTTGAATATACTCCATAGCTGCAGACACCACCGACATGTAGCTGCTGTTATGGAACCTTTCTCATCTGCAGAAGTCTGCTTGGAGGACTCTGTTCCATACATGTGCAGTTGGTTGTATCTATGCATTCCACACATGTGCACTACTGCCAGACACAAGTTTTCATGTGTGGAGTGGCGTCTGTGCAAACTCTTGCAGACTTTGTTAGATGCGAACGTGGGAATCAAAACAAGCCTTTGCAGCTACAGTGCTGCTCTCTGCTATCTAAAGATGCTAATTTAACATTAGCACAGCAGCCAGACAATAACTGACAACTTTATGTTGCAGTGTTCACCAACACAAATGGTTAATAGTCTAGTTGATAAGTGAAAATATTCTTCAGTTTTTCATCAAAGCATGAAACTAGGGCGGCTGTGGCTCAGGTGGTAGAGTGGGTTGTCCACTGATCGCAAGGTTGGCGGTTCGATCCCTGGCCCCCCGACATGCAGAAGTGTCCTTGGGCAAGACACTGAACCCGAAGTTGCTCCCAATGGCAGGCTAGCGCCTTGCATGGAAGTCTGTCGCCATTGGTGTGTGAATGTGTGTGTGAATGAGAAAACACACTGTAAAGCGCTTTGGATAAAAGCGCTATATAAGTGCAGACCATTTACCAAATTGGGTACATTTGGACAGTCTGGAGCCCTAAACATTTCCAGAAATAGGCCTCCTGGCAGACCGAGCAGGTATTTTACTTCGTGCAAAAACCTTATATGCATTTTGCCTTATATGTCCTAAACCCAACAACATAACACAGACAAGGTGATGTTTGTCTGAATTCACAATTAACTATTCACCTATACAGTTTTATAGTATTTTATATGGCATCATTGTAATCCTTGACCATCAGAAGTATACAGAGATCCTTTGAGAAAGAAATCACAGTACCTGAGCCTAGTCTTCACTTTATAATGTCAAGTCTGTAGCATTCGTGTTGTGTGAGTTTTTAAAGGGTAACCTTTTGGTCATTAATCCTGATAATACAGTGACTGCAAAGAGCAGAACATTATCCAGTATAATGATTCAATAAGAATCTGTCAAACACAAGGATTTATTTCCAAAACAAATATTCCAAGGACATATTTGATTGTTATGTTGTTGTTTACCTTATTCTTCACTATCTCATTCACAGTCTGTTCCACACTGACTGAGCTGTGCCCTTTTAAAAGTTTTTTTTTGTATTTTCAGTGCCCCCAGCCTTATATGCAGCCACAACTTAAAAGTTCAAGGATGGATGAAGTTGTAAAAACTCTTCGGTGTTGTCTGGGTGTTGGTGCTGCTTATGCTAAACTTATTTATCTTTCTTTCTTTATAAACAAGGTCGCGAACATCAAGCAGTCGATCACTCCCCTGGACCGTATTTTATTCTCAAGCAGAGACACTCTGACCCATTTTAACGATTTTGAACCCGTCTCTCTCTTTCTTTTTTATCTGATATTTTGGCCCACATGAAGCCAACCACCTGCAGCCTCGATTTTATTCCCACCAAATTTCTTGGAGATGTTTTTTGACACAGTTGGACCCAGTATTTTATCAATTATTAACAGTTCTTTATGCAATGGTGTTTTCCCAGCTGCTTTTAAGCATGCTGTGGTCCAGCCTCTTTTAAAGAAACCCAATCCGGATCCGTCTGATTTTAACAACTTCAGGCCAATTTCTAAGCTCCCTTGTTTATCCAAAGTTTTAGAAAAAGTGGTTTCTACCCAACTCTTAGCCTTTATGTGTCAAAATAATCTTTTTGAGAAATTTCAGTCAGGTTTTAGAGCACTGCACAGCACTGAGACAGCTCTCCTCAAGGTCACCAATGACCTCCTTTTAGCCGCCGACAGAGGAGAGTCTGCCATTTTAGTTCTTTTAGATCTGTCAGCAGCCTTTGACACAGTTGACCATTTTATCCTGCTTGATCGTTTTAAAACCTGGGTGGGTATCGAGGGCACTGCTTTTAGTTGGTTTTATTCTTACATTTTAGACAGAACCCTTTCGGTCACCATAGGCAACCACTCCTCTAGCACAGCCCATATCGCCTATGGTGTACCACAAGGGTCAATTTTAGGTCCGATTTTATTTTCTATTTATATGCTCCCACTTGGCCAAATTATTGAACGGCACGATGTTTCTTTTCATTTTTACGCCGACGACACGCAGATATACCTCCCGCTGAGACCATCTGATGGTAGAAGCCTAGCTGCTGTGTTAGACTGCCTCAGTGACATTAACAGCTGGATGGCACAGAACTTCCTTCAACTCAACAGCTCAAAATCAGAAATCATCTAGTTTAACCCCTCTCATAGTAATACCTGTGAGAGCTCCTCGGCTTTGGAACGCCCTGCCCGAGGAGATAAGGTTTGCAGATTCAGTGTCTTCTTTTAAATCGCTTCTCAAAACACACTTTTACAGGCTTGCTTTGTGTCATCATCTTTCTGTGTCTGTTTTAGGTCTTTTCTATTATGTCTTTGTATATATTTTATTTGTTTTTATTGCTTTTATTCGTCTTTTACTGTTTGTTACTTTTTTTTAAACGACATTTGCCTGCTACCCTGCCTGTCAAAGCACTTTGTAAATTTTGTTTTTAAAGGTGCTATATAAATAAAGAATAATTATTATTTATTATAAACTAGCATCTCCAACAAGCAGCTTCACACAGCAGAGAGCAGAGTTCACGTTCAGATACAGCATGAAAACCACAAGATGTTTCTGTGATGGTTCCATTTCTGATAATGTTCAGGGCCCTCAACTCAACGTACCAAGTTTCATGATATTTTGAAAAAGTGAACATATCACCTCAAATTTGGCACAACTCACACGGACTACAGTATATTTCCATTCAATTACAGTATTAACAGCAATTACCAGATCAGTCATTAACATTGCTACTCTGCAGCTTAAAGTTTTGTTTCTCTTTGGTTAGTGTGGACCGGTTCCTTATGCTTTTTTCCCTTAAGGTCTCCAAATGCATCAATACTATACAAATCTCTGCACACAAAACTATTTTTCCAGTCTCCTTTGTAAACTTGGTGATGTTTCATTCATGTTTAGACCAGTATGCAAGGTCCACATCTGATATTTCTTTTGATAGGACTTTTGCTGATTAGAGCCTTGCGTTACTTATTTAGCACATTCTGTTCATGTGAAACTGCTTTTCTGTCTCTCAGTGAACAGGCTTGATGCTCACTTTTGGTCTGCCTGATCCTGCTCTGAATACAACTGACCCAGTTTATCTCTTTGTAACCTTTCAGTCTAGACATGATTTGATGTTGATGAAGCTCCTCTTTGCTCAGACAAACAATCTGACTTCTGACACTTTCACTTAGTTGTGACGCCATGTTTCTCACTGCCACAGTGCCACTTAATACAACTACTGTCATAAATAATGTTCTGGTGGAGTCTTGAGGCACAGACATATTTGTGACAGGTGAACAAAGGCTACAGGTTGAGTTACTTGGACAAGCCTGTGATGAGTTGATCAAATCCACCTAAGTGTGACCTAAATGTTACCTCAGGGGAAGGATACAACTCAAGGATATATGACCTTTTCGTACAAAGT
>OMNN01058307.1:5012-25492 GCA_900302755.1 Chromis chromis
GGGAGGCTCTGGGAGGGGGGCAGCGGCTGTCTATAGAAGCCTGATTTATGATCTACTCAGTTTTGCATGTGTGTTCACAGGTTTCTGGGAGTTACACTCAATTAGAGCAGCAGGGGTTAGGAGTATGTTTTTCTGAGGATAAGTTAAAGCTTCTGACACGTTTATTTCTGCCAGTGCGGCTGAAGAGCTGGTGACAGCCTTATCAAAAGTCGTTTTCTTTGATCACCCGGCTCAAAATGTGGGAAATAGTAACCGTCCCTGACAAGTTGAAAAGAAAAAAATCCAAAGGAACACAAAATGTTTATAAAGCACAATCTTAAATACCAGTCAACATAAACCGAGAGAGGGGGAAAAATAACTGTATGGAGAAGATGAAAATGTCATCACTTAGCAGGACAACAAGAAGCTGACAAATGCAGTGCTAATCAAATTTGTAAATTCAAATTAGCTTAAATATAATTCTTGCAAAGCGTGAGCAGGGAGCTGCATCAAACCAAAGACTGAGGAGTGACTTAATGGATTCAGCAGGACAAAATCCCCAATTACAAGTTAAATGCCATGTCCCTTCACAATTTATATAAAACTAGTAAATCTTATTTTTGAGACTTTTAATGACGGCGCCAGCCAGTGAAATGGGGGGAACAAAGTAGCAGTGCGAGGAGTTACTCATATCCCTGTTGAAAAACTCCTCCGTTTAATGATTCACCGCTAAGGAGAGTCCACACACTTCCAGAAGAATTCAAATCCCTTTTCCCACAGCCTCTTTCAGGCCGTATGATAAATGACACCCGTCATTCCGCCGTTGCCAAACAGCACAGAGGGGAATTGTACTGATATATGATTCACAAGAACAGGAAATAAACTCTGCCTTTCTCTGTAGCTCTCCTCTCTTGCCAAGTAGGACGGACCTGGACAGTGTCAAGGATCTCATGGTGGAGGCAGTGGGAAGGGCTGACGGCGCTGAAACCCAAAAAGGGAATAGACAGTGGGTTTCCAAAATGAACTCTCCCCCTCTCCACGAAAACGCTGGAGCTCCTGAAGACTGATGAAAGGCGCAAGAGCCACGGCATTAAAATAACAGCGGCATCTATGGGAACGAGCTTAGGAGGATCAGAAAAAAATAAATAAAAAATTAAACAGAGGGCACATTAAAGTCCGCAATTACCAAACAGGGGGGGAAAAAAATATAGAATGAGCAACCTCCTTCTGCCCCCAATTACAATGCAGCAAGTGAGGCTAATTACTGCGCCTTGATTATTTCTGATTTCTGAGCGAGTGAGGGTGACAATGACTTCGAGAGAAGGGGTGCAAGTTCAGATAAGGCACAAGTACACGCAGATATAACACACAGAAGATGAGCGCATGAATTTAAAAAGAAGACAATAAAAATATTCGGCTAATTAAATGCTTTCTGTTCTGGTAAAAAAAGAAGCAGTTGCATGAAGTTGGTGTTCCTCTGTTAGAGACAGAAGGAGAGGCACATCCTGCTGCTGTGCGGCTGCTCGCCTTCAGGCTAGTCCCTCCAGGCCAGCGCTCAGCGGTAGGCCTCCCACTTGGGCTCAGAGCGCAGGGATGTGCCCAGGGCCAGGACCAGCAGCACTCAATCACCCAGACAGCGACATCCTTTCGCCATCACCATCAGAGAGGCCCCTTTGGGGTGGTGTGAGGGGGGGGGAGGTTTGGGGGAGATATTTATGGGTAGAGCGTTCACACACACACACACACACACACACCCACGCGGCTGCGATTCCGCTGATATACTGTCGGCTGGACTGTGGGATGGAGCCATATAGTTCATCTCCTCCTCATTTTTAGCCCCTAACCAGACCCCTGTAAGTGCTCCTCCGAGCTTTACAGGTTGGGTCTGATGCACGAAGCAGACAGCGACCACTGCACCGTATGTAAATCTGGCAATCCGATGCAAATGTGGAGTTAGGAGGCAGTGATTGGATCTCATTATCTGGGATTGCTTTGTTTGAAAAAATGTGAACCAAATGACCAAAATAAGTTGCAGAAGGCGAAAAAAGACTGTGCAGTATTTGGGCACTATTTGTTACAAAAGACACTTTTGAGTGAAGCCCTACATGATGAGCAGCATATGTTTACCTAAGAGGTGCATTTTAATGCCTCTTTACCTTTGATTTCAGCGCAGAATAATTACAGAGGCCATGTAAAACCCTGTGGCAGATTAGGGAAGTGAGTTGGAAATGGGTTCAAATTGTCGTTCTGAAGTAAAGAGGCTACTTTGCACCACAAGGGGTTTCTTTCCTCAGGCAGGCCAGGGGATTAAAAGAAGCCATAAAAGGTCTCTGTAATGGCATCAGTAATGTCTTGCTGCCATTAACAACGGTGAGAAAAACATCTGCTTTGCATTTTTCACTCCCCTGCTACTCATTTGTCTTTCAAACTATCTGAGAGAGTGCCTCGGTTTCAATGTGCTCATATTTCTTCGGAATAAGGTTATTTTACTGACTTCATCCGATGAGTGTTTGTCTTAAATCAGGATTGTATTTTCAAATGCCAAAACAATGGCAAACTTGCAGAGGTCACATAATGCGAAACAGCGCGTCTTCTATACCATTATCCCGAGTACGTCTGCAACACACTTTGACACCAGACGGCTATGTAAACCAGCAACACAGCAACGTTTGTTTTCAGCCGTGTTACATTTGTTTTCTCCTTAACTTTTTGCCAAAAGAGAGGTTTTAATCTTTATTCACACCCAGATCCCATAATAGGAGCCAGCTTAGAGTAAACACCTTGATTGCTTTATGGCTAGCCTCTAACCATTAGAGGTGCACTGTATCCTCCTTCACTGGGCTTCTGGGAAGCTGAGGCCCCGCAGTAATCTTTTCTCTGCTAACCCTTTAATAAACCATAGCCTGCTTCATTAGCTTCCCCTCACAGAGTGATTGATCGGTGCCAGTCACAGAAACCCCATCCTCGCTCTGCCTACCTCTCCTCGACTAACTAAATAAGGTTTTTTTTTTTTTTTCTTTTTCAGCCAGCTACCACCCATCACACTATTAAAGGGGAGTATTCAGTGTGAGCCAAAGAGGGAGTGGCATCAGCCGTGGATGGCAATGCAACAGTGTTCCTTTTGTTCAAAGGCTGGGTCAAAATCAATTTATGGGATGCACTATACTGGGCGCAGTATATTAGATTCTTATGGGTTCAGATTCTGTCTTACACACGAAATGAAAAAGAAGAAGACGAGAAAAAAAAAACAGATTCAGTGAGATTTCAACAATGAGCTGCTCGTATTGCTCTGACAAAATACATTAAGAATGCAGCCTGGGTGAGGAGAAATTAGACGGGATTAAAGGTGCAGTTTATAGACAGGATGAGTCATTATTTTTTGCCTATTGCTTAACAGGTCCTTCATTATTAAATTATGTTCACTGTGATTCTGTTTCACTCATTTCAAGTAGAAGAATATGGAGAGATAATCGCTTAAAAAATCAGATAAATCTGACTGAGCAAAGTTTGGCCACATTTGGTTCCTGTCCTTAAATTACACATTAGATCACACATTACATCACTTGCGAAGGGGGAACGTTAAAGCGATAGCGACATGAGAAGCTGCACTTGAATTCAGTGTCAATTACCCATCTGATAAAAAAAGCCACCACACGCTACATCCAGATGCACAAAAAGAGAAACAATGCAATATACACTGAGTCAGGATACTAAGAAAGTAAATGCAAAATCCTACCAGAGGCAAGAAAAGACATGTACGCCGGTGATAAGAGTGGGAAAAAACGGCATTACTGTAATAATGACATATCATTTCCCTGTCCTCCATTAGGAGCTGGACTCCTTTTGCTTTAGTAATACCTACAATGTATGTGCTTTGTGATCCTTCACTGCTCTACAGTGGAGGAATAGAGAGATACAGAGGGGAGAGGTGCTAGATGCTGCTCAGCTGCAGTGATAAAGTCAGTAATATCACTATCTCGCCCTCCTCTCTCAAGAATTGCTATAAACCTATTTCGAAAATTGCACCCATATATTCAGGGAAGACAGTTAGCTCATCCCGGTGACAGTGCAAACTTTTAGGCTGAATTATGCCAGTGTCATTCAGAGGGGTTTATCAAAGAGGGTCAATAACTCAAAGACCCAAATCTGAGATAGGGCCCGGCCCCCCCGTGCCTCCTTCCTCTCGACTCCAGGCAGCTGGTGTGCTGCCATGGAACAGCCTGCTGCTATTGCTCAGGACACAAGATGGTGCCCAGTCGCACTACTACATGGCAACACGGGAAGCTGCACAACTCCAGTACGAGCTGGAGCGCAGTGTGAGATGCTGGACGAGTCGCCATGAACGCCAACCCCAAAAACCTGAGGATGGATTATTCTTTATATTAACGCTGATGATTAATTTCTCCATTAATTGATTAATTGAAAAAAGTGCCCAGCAGGATTTCTCAGGTTCAAACAGCAGGTTTGAAATTCTTAGCTGGCTTTCAGATTCACTTTACTGTTTACTGTTGAATTATTCTCTGATGATCAACAAATCGCATCATTATTCTCAAAATTCACAGGGTTTCTGCAACATTCAATCAATTAAATTCACATAATTGATCTCATTTTATCTCCGAAGAATTAAAGTAGTGATAAAAAGGCTCACAATATATTTATTTAAGTAAAACAATATATTGACATTGACGCCATTTTATCGGCAGCACTTTACACCTGTACATAAAAATGCTTCAGAAATGTATTTAATTTAGAAATGTACTTCTATCACCAAACATTACCTCGACTAAGATAACAGTCAGAAAAAAATATAAGTGGATTAAACAAATGAAAAATAATTAATATATGTTAACGAGTTGATCATACTGGGCTCACTTGTAGTTTATAGATGTATGAAATAATCTCTCTCTGCCTGTCGAGCACAGGCGATACAATATTCAAGACCTCTGTAAATGAAATTGTTAGACCTTTTTTAAAGGGTACAAAATTTCAGTTGAAGACTCTTCATGGCTTCCAAATACCCTGATTCAGCATATAAAGAATCTCAAAGGACATTAAATCCAGGACTTCTTTCTCTTCATAACAGAATAAAATTCATGATATTGGATTGTAGCCGATAAACTCCAATTCATTTTGGTCGACTGCACGTATTTTTCTTCAACTAATTGCAAAAATATGAAAACTACAACAATTTACAAGCCACATTTATTTTTTTAGGTGGCATTTTTAAACTAATCTTTAAACTTTTAGCCTGACAGATGTTGTTAAAGTTAATTTTGGTCTGATGCTAATACAGAACTTTAAAGCATTTATTCCCCCATTACTGATGAAGATACCATCATGCATCCCTACTTTATAAACAGTCATGTGCAGTATGTGTCTTTTTATATGCACGTCTTTCGGGAAATGAGCAAGGTTGAACTCTTTTAACTGACCTTAAAGGGGACATGTTGTGCAAAAGCCACGATTCCACTGTTTGTGAACAGAATTACGTGTCACCAGTGTGACTAGAAACCACTCCCCTCATTTCTATCCTTTCTCCACTGATCAAAATGAGCATGTGAATGAGTTATTTGGGTTTTGCAGCCTCTTAGGAAGTCACGAGGGAATAAACCACGCCCCTTGCAGGTGAATAGATCTGGACGGAGAAAGCTAAGGTTAGCATTAAGACGCTTCACTACACATTATCCATATACCAGCTAACTGCAAAATGAACCATTCAGAAACACCTGAGTGCATCGTCAATGTTTCAACTTCTGCGGGCGTCTTTCCTTTTTCGGGGTTTGACTTGGGTCCCATCCACGATAATAGGGTGACTAGCTTCAGCAGTACACATGCAACACTGTACGGCGCCATAGTTGTAGTCCTTTTCTGAGTTTGGCACATGCGCATTTATCGAGAGATGGAGCTATGACGCAAGTGTTTCAGAAACGATTCGGATACAGCGTCAACACGGAGCCGCGGTTTCAAATCTTTCCACTCTGGGACCTGGTTTCAGAAATGATCGTTTTCAGACCCCGAAACGCTGCCTTCGTGTGGATGATACACCAGTTTGATGAACTATTTGTGCCTTTAGGCCTGGGTTCATCTTCGTGTGGGTGGGGCCTTAGGTTCAAACACTGAACTACTGTGCTTCCATTACTTTTCATATTAATGCATCTGCCTCCTTTTTCGTTGTGGCATCTATAACACCAAAGGGAAAGGTACAGCCCTCTACTGGAAAGGGGCAGAAGCAGCTCGTTTGCATTTAAAGCTACAGATGCTAAAACCGCCCAACTGGAACATAAACCAGGGTTATAGAGGCCTGGTAGACTGAACGATCCGTGTTTTGAGCTCAAACTTAAAAGACACATTCTGACAACAAGCGAGACTTAAATGAAGTTGTTAAAAAGCAATATAATATGGGACCTTTAACAACTACTGTGACTCATTGGTGACAAACAAACACTGACGATGCAGACGAACGTTTCTCACTTAATAAAGGAAACCAAAAAAAGCCCTTTGTCACTAAACAGAAATACATGACGCCATTTTGCACCGTCTTAGCCTCAAAACACATTTCACCCTGACACTTATCTGCAATTAGCCACGTTAGATGTTTGTCATGTGCAAACACTTAGCAGAATTTGACATTCATTTGATTCTAATGGGCTTTTTCAGTGGGGGTTGTTGCCTGTAGGATGTTGCGGAGCAAATGCATGAGTATTCACAAAAAAACATTTGTCACTTGAGGACAGAGTAAATTGGTATCATTTATTGTTAAAACAGACACTTTGTTGTAGTGTTCCTTTAAATCCCGAGCTTTTACGGAGGGACTTCTTGCCCCTGCTTTTGTCTATAGTCTGAGGGGTGATATCACCTGCAGCTGTTTACAATTAGCTGAATTGTGTCCCGTAGCAGTGCTTAAGTTTTACTCGCCCTCTTTAAGACCTGCAGTTTCCAGATGGCCTAACATGAAGTTCCTTTATGTATTAGCCCAGTGCAACTTGACCAGCGCAGCCCAGAGTATGAGAATTTTATTAATTCAAAGAGAAGCCTCATGGAAAAAGTTAACAGACTTTAAATTGGCGCAGGGATGACCGGCGCTGGTAGAGATTCAGACAAAGCCTCTACAGCTACACGAGCTGTACTCATTTTCAGAAAATTGCATTATATAAATGCACAGGTGACACCATTTCCAACCAAAATATAACCTGCACTCGTGGTGAGAGAGGCGCCGGCTGCTGTACACAAACTACTTTGCTGCACCAGTCAGCAGGAAAAGTGTGTTTGGGTCAGAGTGATACATGCCCACACGCTCTCTGTGTAGAGTTAAAGCTGCACTATAAAAGAAACCGAGGTCTATCAGACACCCACAGCCACAACCTACTTTGCATCTTGCAGACCTCGGATGACAGACAGTTGCATGAGTATCCACACGCTTACTGTGCAGACGGATAATTCTGTTATCATATGTGGCCCAGATTTGGAGCCAAACAATACAGACTAAGTTCCGAGCTCCTTAAATTCACTGGTGAAAACTATCAAGTGCCATCTTTGAGAGTGAGCTGTCACAGTGACAACATGAGACAACACACAGCAAGTATCTGATATAAAGTTGGCCACATTACCACTTCAGAGTGTTTTCAGGCTTCAGCTTTCAATTCTGTAATGAAAAACAGACTGAAAATCATCCAGACAGCTTTCAATGATTAATAATTTATTATTGTGCAATCAGCTGAATTCCTGTGTTTGGTACAAATCTCAGCTTTGTTAACTGTGATCTGTTATTAGGAGCAAGAATGAACGCTTCTTATTTCAGGCAAAACACAGCGTCGTTTTTGTAGTAACACACAGAAACACTCACACGAATATTGTGTCCTAGGTGTAAGTATAAACGCCATGAATGGTGTGCCGTGAATAATGATCAGTGTGGGATGCCTGCAAACCGTATACACACCGCGCCGTATACGCCTGTAGGGCAGGAGTGCATTCCAGCGAGTGGAGTGACACCGCTCTTTATCCAGCCAGAGGTGGAGATGATCCTCTCTCACAGTGGGGCCTTTCCTTTGTGTACATGTGTGTTTAGGGTTGTCGCGGCAACTAAAAGCCCGCTCCTTCATTGGGCCAGGCCTCCCCGCCCTGAGCACTGTTGTGCATAGCGGAGGGCAGGATCCTGCTAGCGGAGCTAATAGTCTACCTGAGGTTTAGTTAAGTAGGCGCATGTGTGTGTTGAGTATATATGGCATCATCAAAGCATGCCAATAATTACAGAGTTGGGTTATTACTGTACGTGACTGCTATTTTCATTAACATTCATTTCCCGTCTCCGGTAAGAGTAAATACCCACCCACCAGTTTAATCACAGGTTTATTTCAAACCAATGCAGTTATCTCCATGATATCATCAAGCCCTCATAACTTGACAGAGGATGAGATATTTATTTTATGAGAAACAGACGTATGGAAAGAGAGAGGAAGCAGGCTGCGGGAAGTAAACACAGACGATAGTGAAATTGGAGTAATTTAACAATGAGCTAGCTTTAATGGTGTATCATACTGTACTGAGCAGCGATCCACACGGAAGGTCCTGAGGTGCTGTATTACTACAGTGATAACCTTGGGACTTTTTTTGACATGGCATGATACTAATAACATGGAACTGGCCATGTCCAAATGGGAGCGTGTTTGCAGGTCTTTGCAGATTTACGTCGCATTGAAATGCAGGCAACCTTGGCAGGAAATAAGAGATGGGAAAAAAGCCAGCCTTTCATCATTTTCCCCAAATCAGAGGAGGAAATGAATATGGATGCCCTCAGGCGTGAGGGGAAGGAAATTCAGGGGCTGATGAGGTCCCTAAAGGATGCGTCTGGACAGTACCGGAACTTTTCAGCTGGGTCGCTGCCAGGGTGTGAGAGCTGCCATGGAGCATGTAGGAAACACATGCAAACACAAGAGTAACACATGCACACAAAAAAAGCCCCCTCAAACAACTAACTGAAAGGGCACATAAACACAAAGGCATGTGCACACAGAGACAGGATTAGACGGATTGCAACCTCACTCTTGTTTTCCTGAATTGAAGTTTATTGAAAGCAGACTGGTGTAAAGGTCATATTGGTGTCTATAAAAGGCACAATGCAAACATGTTCCCAAGCAATAAACAAACTGAAAGGAGGTCCAAGTGTTTTCATGTTCAGGACAATCAGGGCAATAATAGTCTCCCAGACATACCTGTGCAGAAACTACAAAGTCACCCTCAGTCTCAGAATGAAAGAATCCATTCGGTTATCACACTCCGTAAATAGTCATATGGCACCAACAAGTGCTATGACTGAGGCCTGTGAGGATGTGGCAGGCTTTTTAAAAAAACTGGTAGACACACTGAGCCTCCAGCTAAAGGAGCAACAGAGTCAGGACGTCCCACTGGAAGTTTGGTCCAACTGATCCACCACACAAATTCCTGGTCTGGGATTCTAACAGGCTTCAAGGTGGGGAAATCAAACGCAGCGGAAGTGCATAATATGATTTATAAAGTGTATTGTGGTTGCAGATTTAATGAGGTTTCGACCTGCAGGCATATTTCTTTCTGATGTTAAACGCCAGCAGTAAGATTAAAAATACGTTTTGTGCCATGTGCAGACTTTGAGCCACCATTTCAACAACGAACCCCTTAAGACGAAGCATTTCCCGTCCCTGTGACTGTCTGATATTATTTAATGGGAAACATAAAAGTTTTCAGGAACCTTTTACTGCTAGATTTTATAAATAGTAACAACATCGACTTTATCGTCTTGTTTACCGACCTGTAGAAGAAAACAGCTGATTATTAGGAGGAATTCCATTTTATTCCCTTTTAATATTGCCTGTTTTTGCGGTTCGGAGAGAGCGGCGCGTGACGAATCTGTGAACCACAACACAATCTGGTGTCAGCTGACTGTGCACGATGGTTTTCTGGTATTCAAACAGTGACAGTCACACTCTCAAGCATTTTAAACCTTAAAATCATGTTTGATCTGGATGTTAAACGCCGAGCAGTGGCTCGTCCTGCCAATCTGCATCATTAGCGAACACTAGCTAACGTTAGCTGTGCAGCTAAAAGTGCAGACTGAGAGCTGTCAACGGGATCATTAAAATGACATCTGATATCTTCAGCTTTAATTAGTTAATTAATCAGACGTGACTTACTTAGTATGTCATTATTAGCACAAGCAGATAACCACGCAGCGGTCACCTTTAAGTACTTTTGCTATCACAGTGATGTCGCTATTACTAAATGTGAGCTAGTTTTTCCGATACAGATGATTTTTTAAAGTTCTTTCAAGCTGACTTCAAGCAAAATTGGAACATTCCCATCTCTATAGTGTCTCTTATCAACCCTGTTCCAAATACTGACTGTTGCACACTTACAGCGGTCGGAGGTGAGGTAGGATCAGAGATGTTTCTGTGATCCCGATGCCCCAATCTCACCTTTCACTCTCCTCCCAACCGGGTTTCTACACAAGTGAGAACAACCAGACTCTATAGTGGCGATGATGGAGCAGATTACGCTCGTGTTTATTTCCAGATCCATCACTGACCAGCCGCCGTACCGCTGTGTCCTGCGCGGGTCACTCCCTGTTAAAGTCAGGGCCTTTGGCAAATGCAATGATCTGTGCGTGACCTCTGTTACATTTTAGGGATGAGTAGGCCCCAGGCGACAGTTACCAGGGATACACTATACAGCACAGAGAGGACATGTCAGTCACTAGCACGGCGAGCGAGACAGAGAGCTGGAAGGACAGGTAGATATTCACACTGAATAAGAGCTAAATATAACAAGAACTAGTTTTGACAGAAGGACAAATGGTCACACGGACGGAGGAGGGGGGAACGCGAATGGAAATATTCAATAAGAAGCGCGTAAGTCGGTTTAATAAGCCCGTTTAGGATTGACAGCTGAGTGGTTTTAGGTGTGTCGGGTCTGAGGAAAAGTTTGGGGATCTGGAAGCAATCGAACAAATGTTTCAAGCTTTTTCGAGACTTCTTTACGAGCGCCACGAGTGCAGAGAGACAGGCATGAAGACAGACAGCGAGAGACGACTACACCGGACAAAATGTCTTTAAGGTTCCCAATAGACTCTGTTTCACCAGACTGAATAGCTTTGCTGACTGCCACAACACTGACCTCCTACTGACACAGAGAAAATGACCACTTTCTACAACTTTAAAATGGCCTGGGGGGGAGCATGAGATACCAGTACTGAAAATACAACAGACAATTGCTGACTCAATGTTTGTCAGGATATGGGAGGGAGGAAAATGTGTCCTTGACACCTTAAACGGTTTTGGATTGAACACAACTTATTTTGACAGTTAGTTCTATATCAATGACTTTTCGCGGGCAGACACTGAGGCACGCATGCACACACACTTCAAGACAAAAACATATTCTTCAAAGGGATAGGCGACATATTGAAAACAAGCTTTGGGGGCAAAATAAAAAAAAGATGAAAAAGAATAACCTTTTCAGATCTGATGGGCACTTGTGACGATGACCAGGTCCAGCCGGGTTTCCTGTGATGTGTTCACCTGTATTATCATTATCAGCCTAATGAAAAACAGCAGTAACACAGCACCATTATTTTCTACACTCCCTGAGGTGCAATGCAGGCCTATTAGATCCTTAAGCTGATCTCTCTGCACACACACACACACACACGCACATACTTGGCCTGACACACTAAAAGCCATAAAACATGACTGTAACATATCGTACTATTATAGTTTGCTTTTAGAGGCCTCCTTGTCACTCAGTTAATCTTAAGAATGCTGTTCTGGTTTACAAGTAACAGCTGAAAATCAAGCGGAGGAACACGGTCTCGTCTTGATAGACAGGATGACTTATGGCTGGCCTGGCTAGCAACCTCTTGAATGTCTGGGGCTGAGATATATGATGAACAGGCAAACGTGGGAGGACATGGAGTCCCTGAAATTCTTGTGAAAGGGGGGGGAGGGAAGGGTGATGAATCTGCATCTGCTCTCAACAGCACCGAAAATGTGGACATACTGTAGTTATCATCAGTGAGGTCATGGGTATCATTATGTGTTCGGTGGAAATGTGTAACCTTGAAAACATGAAACCCAACATTTCACTGGGTTTTATTGAAGCTAAAACCCATATGCCCGCAGTGCTACTTCGCCAGCTGGACGCCTTATACACCGAAAGCCCGACTCCTGCCGTTGCTCAATCAGTCGCGGGCTTAGCGTCGTGAAATCTGGGTGACGATGACATCACCCCCTCGCACCCACATGAACCGTGTGTGTGTGACGTGTCGGTGCAGTTCCTACTGGCAGCCTTTGGCATCATGTTTGCTCTCAGTCAAGACACAGTTGGGCCATAATTAGACATGCTGCTTCCTGTACAAAGACCTCCCTGTGTAATATTAATCATGTGAGGATAAAGTTGTAAATCCATCCTCTGCGGAAATTCCCCTCCTTTCATGTATTCTCAAAATGGAGAGAAGGCTCCTTTCTGTTGGAGGGGTAATCAGACGTCAGCAAATGCGAGGGAGATACACAGGCCTTGAAATCTGCGAGCGATAAGGATTTTAATGTAGCATTTTCTCAGAGGGCAACGACAACAACAGAAAAAGATTATACAACAAAAATCAGATCATTATGATAACTTGATTATCTGCCACATGCCCTAGTGACCCCATCCTCGCAGTGTGAACTATGCCTCTATGACGGTGTAGAAAAATATCATGAGTAGATTTTATGGGGGTATTTAGTGAAATTAGTTCATCTTCATGGGATATCATAGCATATAAAATGGTGCAGAATAATATTTTTGGTTTCCCGGCATTCATTTTCTTCTCTAAATTATACCATTCGTCATGCACTCATTACAAAGACAGTCAATTTTGAACCAATTCCAAATGCCTCTAATTTCTAACTGAAATAATACAAGATGCACATTTTTCATCCGCCTGACATCCATTGACTTTATTATTGTATGAAAATGCCAGACTGTGGCTGAATAAACACAAAGAAAAGTCAACATAATTCACAGTTTAGATGAAGTTTAGTTGGTAGGTGTTACACCCTCCGCAGAATCTATCCGAATCAAAGTCAAATAAACTAAAAGCTTGTTTTTAATCCTCGTGTATAGCTTGGGAAGTTTATTTCAGGCACACAGTAGCTTTAGATTAACTTAAGGGCGGCCAGCAGGTAGCACAACCAATCAGAAATCATTTTAAGTAGCTGGAAAGTGCATACGGACCGAGCCATAGGCTACAACACTGACATGTTGTGTGCTTCTCCTTAATCAAGTTGTAAGTACAACAGAATTATTCTACATTCATCACGGACACCTAAGCTGTCACTGCTGTTTAATGAGTATCAATTAAGCTGTTTCAACAGACTAGCTCAGCACATACTGTAGACACAAACAGGCAGGCGCAGCCCTAAGGAGAGGGTTCTTAACACAACGCTGCACAGAGCCTCAGACGTAGTTTAGGTAGAGGGTTACAGATAAAACAAAGAAAATGTTGGGCTTTTTGTTTTTAAGGGATGCATGATGTGTGATTTCTGACGATATTTTTACACCTCGTTTTGGCCCGATTGCGAAAATATGCTGATGTTTTTTAATTGCAAATAACGTCCAGTCTCTACTGTGGTGGAATTAACTTAGCATTTAACCCGTCATGACAGCCCACTGGCATGTGCAGACGTACAACACAGTGCTTTTCAAATGTGCACTTTCATCGGGCACAAAACTACTTGCTGTATTTATTTTTATGTATCAAACTAAACTATAACCTTTAAGACATGCACAATCTGTTTATTTTGGGCCAGTACCAATAATAACCAATAACTCATGTTCCTTTATTTTCTTTATCATCTGATGCTAATGATGATGCTGGTATCACTGTGCATCTTTAGCATTATTTGTTTTTAGTTCACAGGGGGAAAAAAAATAAACAGCATCTGCATCATTTTTAGCATTTTTAGCTTTCTGGTCCTTATAATTCATTTGGTCTCTAATAAAAACAAAAACACTATTATGCTGTGGGATTTGTGTCTACTACTATTCGAAAATACATCAGTTTGAATGGATATGAAGGAAAATGCAGTGAATTTTTTAAATAAAACATTTTAGCAATTCAAATTAATCGCCTGTGTTATTTTAGTTGCTGTATGAATGTCCACCTGTGCAACCAGATCGCTCCTAATCACAGCGATCATCAATTAAAAATCGCTCAGTCGATTAAGAGGAACACGTCAGTCACCATGTAAATTCATTCAAGTCCACATTTTGACTTCAGCAAGAAAGAAAAAAAACTGCACCTCAAAGTGTGACAAGGGGTGGGGGGCCGGATGGTAATGTGTTTAATAGAGTGCATGATCCACTGGACCCCCCGCCACGAGGAAAAACAAACTCTTTATTCTTGTCACTTTACATTCAGTTTGACATTAAAACTTGTTTGCTGCTAACAAAAATTATCAAATGAGCCATTCAGTATCTGAAAGCTGTGCTAATTAGAAAGCTGCAGTTTCTACCCCCCCAAATCAGTGTTTCCATTGAGAAGAAGCGCTTGTTAGATAACAGCACAGAAAGCATTAACAATACATGGAACAATTAGCCAGCTAACAATGCTGGTTGGCTTCTCATTCGACGCTGCTAATTCAAGTTATGACTTAGCTATTATACAATATTTATGACGACCATTAAAAGCCATAAACAAAATGCTGTTAAACCATCTACAACTAGCACGTTTACAGCTAATTAACTACTATTTCCCCCAACACCTTGGCTCTTGATATATAAAATATTTTTGGTTATAGCATAGATATATATCACTTTTAGTGCTCTGACGTTTTAAAAAACACTATAAATATCAGAAAAAAACATGTTACAAGTGTGAATTGGTCAGTTAAAGATGTTAAGATGGAGTTAAATATGAGGCAGAGACTGTAAAATACATATTTTTCAGCATAAAGCCTGCATAATAATGGATTATGAATATAAAAATCTGAAAAATAAGAATAATTTTGCAGTGGGATTTAAAATGATTTGACTGGCTGATTAACTGAACCATCTAAACTAAACTAAAACTGCTCATTACAAATCAGTGCAAGTTACCACTGGCTGCTATAAGAGGTGCATGTTGAAGATTTTTTTTATTTTTTTTCCTGCCAGAGTGTGACTGAACTGTACGAAGTGCGAAAGCCTCTGCGTGACCCCCCGAAGAGAGACGGACGATCGCAAGGCCACCAAGGTCAACGGAGCCGGTGGAACATTGACTTGATTCATCAAATTAGGACCTATGTAATTGCGCCGCATGACGACTCATAAAACACGTCGGCCATAAAGCTGTCAGGAAGCCATCAGCCTCGTGCTAAATGAAGTTACAAAAGGTGCAAGGTTCACAACTTCATACAGTGCAAGAGTAAAGCGTCCGGCAGCACTTCCTCTGGTCGTAACCTCGTCGTCTGTGAGCCCACATCTTCAGGTTTATCTATAATCTAACCGGGTTTTTACTTCACCTGTTATCTTCAGGTTTTTACAGCCACTGATGATTTTCCTTGGAAGCTTATAAATGCCTGCACTAACTTAGCTTGGGTGATGTTAGCTTATAAAAGCAGCTTTCTTCTATCAGTGAAACCATCACCATTCTGTCTGCTGCTTTCTAAAACAGAGATTTAACAAACAATATTCCAAACCTCCACAACACCTGAATGCATATTTAGCGGCCTGACCTCTCGGAGGCTCGCGGAGCATGCAGTGTGAAGGCAGTTTACCTTTGTAATTGTTACAGATCACACCATTAGCACAATATTGTCATAGCTCCTGCTCCTGCAGTCGGTAGCAGCTGAGGGTTAATTTGCATAATAAATCTTAATTGAAGCTCATTAAGGATTTGATAAGAAGCAAATCAGGTACACCGCGGATAACTTAAGATTAATGTTTTCTCTTGTCTTTTGGCGCTCGCATATTGAAGGGAAATGTCATATTCATTCATTACCGGGCGTTTTACGTCACCGCGCGGTATATGATGTAAATTAAATTTAACTCCAGCGCATGGTTGAAAGTTTAAATCGTGATCACATGCTCATGAATTAGAGGCAGCACAGAAAAACCTCAGCTGAAATCAGAGGAGAGTCATTTTTTTTAAAAACGGCCCCTTCTTTTTCAGAAGCATCTCAGGTTGGGTTAACTTGATCCGGCTGCGATTGTTTATGAAAACCTCCTCACCATATGGCCAACACGTATGCCCTCCGACTGACTACACATGTAGGTCAACAGCTACAAGGTGGAGGTCCTCGCTTAAATCTTCTGCTGTGGACCGCAGATGATGTCTTGACAAAACCGCTCAGGATATAAATCACGAAAGATATAAACTCCGGTGGGAACGTATATATATCGTTACAATAATACAAAGCACATGAGTTGCAGTGCTTTTTACCATAAAGCATAGAAGACATACCATACCTCCTCTGCACAATCAATACCAGGCCCACAGTGCTACTGTATTAACTGTAAGCTTGCCTTGCATTCTTATCCTCTAAATCCACATAAATGAACAACCCGAGCTATAAAGTCTCCTCCCCATTTTCCTCTGTAAATCATTATATCTGTAGGGACCTGGACAAAATACCATAACATAATTTCTTTTGTACTTGGAATGTGTAGCAGAAATAATGAGTTTTAGCCTCTTTGCAATAAACTCTCCCAATATTCTAGTTATTGTCAGACTTAATGAGTAAAAAAAAAATCATAACAAGAAATAGTCTCTTTTCTGCAGTGATGATCACATGGAAACATTATCCACATGAATCACCCCAACGGCATATCAAATTGTGTCATTTGCCTGGAAACTAGTGCAGGTCTCAGAGGGAAGGCAAGGTGAATGAGCAGTTGCTGTAGAGAGGTGCAACACTGCACAGGCACTTGCCTTGAGACCAATCATAACAGGCTGTTTTTTCCACACAGGAGAGGGAGCGCAGCGCGGAGGAGAAGAGATCACTGTGCTGGAGGGCACAGGAGTCTTGGTTCTTATCACCTAGACAGTGCACCACCCTGTCTGCCTCTCACGCAAACAAAAGCTTTCGCAAACTATTAGCTATCTCCACCTGTCACCTACCAGCATGCAGGAGAGAATGCAATGAGATCACACTTAAAAAAACCCACCTGACTTGATGTGACTGTTTTTTTTTTTTCTCATTCACTGTAGTAAGAATATACAGCAAAGAAAACTAGCTGATGAGGAGAAAGTTATTAAAGGGTATCTCTATGGGGAGCGCCTGCAAGTTGGAAAAATTGCAAGCTTTGCAACAAAGTGTAAGCACACTGGCTCGGGTTTTTGCTCATAAGCTAACGAAAAAATTTTCAAGGCTGGATTTGATCAAAACAAAATCTCTTGCCTTGTTGACATCGGAGATACAGAGCGGAGGAAAATACACAGATTTAATGACTACTAATGATAATATCTCGTGGTAACTTTACTTAAGGCAGAGTTTTGCCCTCAGCATGGGCTTAAAAAAAGAAATAAAAAGTGACCGAACACAAACATGGAAGTACGTTACATGTTATTCGGTGCTGCTTTGCACATCTTTGAATCTGCACGAGTATCAAAACGACCACAACTGAAACAATTCTACGATCACATGAAGGCCAAGGAGGGGAAGGTTCATTGTTTCCTTTTTCTCTGGAACAGCAGTGAGAGAATATGCAAGGGGGAAGAGGTCACGTGCAAACCGTGGTCGTTTATAATAATTAACTTAAGATGCTAAATTTGTAACGCTGCAGCACGTCGAGTATTTAAAGAAGCAACATCCTCGTCCTTGTGTTTTCAAGCGTAGCCTAAAAAAAAAAAACACTTCTAAAAATAAACTTCTGCATTTAAATCCTGCCACAGTATCATTTGCTTTTTTTTAAATTTCAATTCATACCAGTGGTTAAATAAATTAAGGCAAATCACAGGGAAAAAAAGAAATGTTGTTACAAAGGCTTCAGACAAAAGGAGAGTGAATACAGGGGACAGAGAGTGCTAATCTGGTATTTAAAAAAAAAATACAATAAGACACCCTTGTATGTGCTGCCATTTTCCTCCCAGTTTTTGTCATTCAAAATGGACTTCCTTTTTCTACCTAAACTGGATAAACAACATCTGCCTTGATCGTAGGATGTTTTCTGAACAAACCACTTAGGAGGAATTTCTGCTAGCCAATTCCCACAAGCTGCTGTCAGTCACTAGCTGGCACTGCAACACTTAATGCCTTTGTCTGTTCTCCAATTTATCTTGTTAACAGCAAATTGGGCTAACGGTTTGAGGCACAGAGCTATTGTAAAAAAAAAAAAAAAAAAAAAAAAAACACAGTCCGAGGAATACTCCCACGGCCGCGAAATAACATATGGCCCCCTTCACTCAAAAATGCATCCCATGCACTTATAGGGCTTTACGTTTACACCATATATAAACCTGATACACAAATTTCCTCCTGGAAGCCTGCTAGCCTGATAGCCTCTGTCTTAGTGGGTGCTTTCTCAGTAATAAAGCAAAGGTTTTAGTGCATCCTATTCTGGACCGGTGAGTAATTGGCATTTTAAATTACCATACAAACCATGTATGTAAAAGGGAGTAAATCAGATACAACTGGCCTTTACTAGTGCATCTGTGGGCTCACATTTACAAATATGCCTATTAATAATACAATTCCCAGAGGAACATACAAGCACCCTGGATGCGGAATGTCCTCTGAATAAATGCTTGAGCTGGGAATGGCGTTTTTTTTTTTGTTGTTTTTTTTCATCCTCCTCTTTACAACACCTTTGCAAAACACCATTTCCACCAAGAGGGGATACTGCATCTTTACAAATGAAACCTATTCCTTTTGCATCTTCCATGCTCTTATTTCAATACTCCTCTCTCCTTGTTCCCCCTCCACACATCATTAAACATATTATTATAACATGACTGTCAGCCTGCGCCTCTCCTCGCTCCATTCTTGCTCTGCCAGGTAATCAATTTGTCGTCACTCTCTGTAACCCCAGTAAAGTCATCAAGTGAAATGAGTTACAGCTGCAAAGAGCCTTCAAGAATACAGGAGGAAGAGAGAGAGAGAGAGAGAGAAGAGAGAGAGAAAAAAAAAAAGAACGCGAGAAAAATGACAACACAGCCCAGGAATATTCCACCGCTTGATAGCACATCCCAGGTCTTGAAGATGAAATATTAATGCACAATTTGTTTATCTGCAGGCCCACATCTCTCCAGTGCCGAGCTGTTAATTTTCTATCGGCACAGACAACGGATCAGTCAGTCATGAACTCTTCACAGCCATTACCGGGAGACATTTTGATTAAGTATTCCTAATGTAGTGGATAGGAAAGAATGAAAACACTCTGCCTGCCAACTTTTGATTGACCATTAAGCCACTGATGAATGTGCCTGTCAAAGAGGAGACAATTACCTCAACAATGAAGAAACTCTTCTGGAAGGCTTATTTCTCTATAGGGCTGACACATTTACCAGAGTACAGGCGAGGCAGCTGAGAGCGTGTAAAGGGATCACTTAGGCATCTCCTCAAAAAGTTCTCTGAATAAAAACTGGGGGCATTGTTTTTAAGAAAAGGGGGCTTTTTGGAGGCTGAAATGTGGGAAAAATATTTAGCGTGGCAGTGAGTGCCGGTGTGTGTGTGTGTGTGTGTGTGTAAACTGAGAGTGTGCCGGGCAGATAAGGGTCTCAGTATCTTAAGCGGGTATAAAGAGACGCTATTATTGGCAGAGAACAATCGCCATCTGGTTGCTACATCCGCAACCATAATAAAGACTGATAACTTCTCAACACACCACAACCAAGTAATTGCATCCTCAAACGCTGAAATACCCTTGATCAATCTCGTTTTAATCCACCAACTCCATCATAATGAGGCAGTTTTTTTGGGGGGGGATATTATAATTTACATAAACAAAAAAAAAACGGTTGCAGGAAAAGAAAAAAAAGGGGGGGGCACAAAGGTAAGGTTGGATTTGTGACGTTGTGTAGTTGTGATTTTCTTTCGGAGAGGTTAGAGGGGGTATTTGTGCGACCTCTGGACGACAGATGCTGAGGTTGGGCGTCCCCAAAATCTTACATTATAAAGAGAAACGATAACTAACGCTTGGCCTAAAGCGCACACGGGGCCCTCCTTGAAGGATTATGAATTCACCCTTTGCTACAACAAAATCAAAACACACACAAACAGCACAACTTAGCACATTTAACTACATTAGCCCTGCTGCACAGAAAGTCAAATGTGTGTGTGTGTGTGTGTGTGTTGTGGAGGTGTGTGTGTGTGTGTTGTGGCCCCCTTCTCCCCTCCGCCAGCAGCATGGATGGACGGCATGTGTGTGAGTGTGTGTGTGTGGAAGTGAGTGTAACCCATTCTCCATTTGTCCATAAGATTATGAAGAGTTCACACAGAGTTCATCTGCTACGGATACAGCCGCTCCACATCTTTCAGCCACCTCTCTGCACTTCATGCGGGTCCAATCCAATTGCA
>OMNN01058322.1:1736-19948 GCA_900302755.1 Chromis chromis
AGCAATGGTTCAAACTTCCCTTAGACTAAACAAGTGGCCCTGGCAACTTGGCCCTGATTTGGGGAGTTTGTCTCGGATACTCCAAACTTGTGTGGATTATTCAAATTGGCTGAAAGTCTGTCTGTCCATCAGTCCCATTCTCTTGAACGCAATACATAAGTAAGGAAGCAGTTTCTTTAATTTCCTGAAAAAGGTTGGTTAGAATTGAAACCTCACAAAACACACACCTTGTAGCAACCAATAAAGTAATACCATTTTAACAATAATGTAATAAGTTATTACTTTAATGGCCTGGCATTAAAAAGATTCTTTGAAAATGTAATAACTGTAGCCGATAATGTAATAATACATAAACAGGACTGCATTTTGATTGCAGTTTTTGTGCAGTTTGCTCATCAGAAATAGGTCTAGTGGATGGCATAGTGGTCATATTCATTCATCAGTTATATGTCACTCTCCTTAATTATGGTTGTAAGAGCCAATTTGAGAATTATTTGTTGGACAAAATCCTTATTCAGAATATTGTTTATTTGCTAAGATATGTAAATCCATCATTTCATGTCAGTGTCTCTGTTGGATGTTGCATTGTCAAATGAATTTACCACATTTTTTTCCTTGGAAAAAGTTTCAGTAAAACTTTGTTCAAACATTTCTCAAGGAAAAAAACGATTCAATTCTCACTTCAAACTGTATTTAAATAATTGGACTGGCTCTATAAATGGTCTGCACTTATGTAGCGCCTTTCTACCTTAGTGGTACTCAAAGCACTTTACAATGTGTTTCTCATTCACACACCAATGGTGACAGACTTCCATGCAAGATGCCTGACTACCATTGGGAGCAACTTGGGGTTCAACGTCTTGCCCAAGGCCTGCGGCTGTGGCTCAGGTGGTAGAGCGGGTTGTCCACTGATGGCAAGGTTGGCGGTTCGATCCCCCCCCACATGCCAAAGTGTCCTTGGGCAAGACGCTGAACCCCAAGTTGCTCCCAATGGTAGACAGGCATCTTGCATGGAAGTCTTTCGCCATTGGTGTGTGAATGTGTGTTTGAATGGGTGAATGCAAAACACATTGTAAAGCGCCTTGAGTACCACTAAGGTAGAAAGGTGCTGTATACGTGCAGACCATTTACCATTTACCACCTGAGCCACAGCTGCCCCACACTTAACTCCAATATACAACATAGAACATGAAAACTCATTTAGTATTATGTACGTTATTGGCTCAAACACGTTATTACGTTATTGGTTGCTACACACCTGCATCACAGTAACATGTATAATGGAAACCTGATCAAAATGACTGCCTTTATTTAGGTTTTCTTGTAGCCCTACAGTTTTATTACAAGCTTTCCAACGCTGCTTTTGTTATCATTGTTTGGCATCGTGTGGATGAGGGGGGGCTGCATGTCAAGAGCCATCTGTAAAGTGTATAAAGAAAGGCAGCGAGGGGATGCAAATGAAACGGAATAATTACAGTCGTCACATTTTGTTTAGGGAGCGATAATGGCGCGGTATGTTTTGTCTCTAAATTGTCTGGGAGAACATCTTTTGATGACACATCGCTTTAAGTGGAAGCCGCAAACGTTACAGTCGGAGCTCGTTAAAGCCGAACACTTCCGTGCTTCACTGTCGAGAGTCCCGGTGATTAGGGGGAGAGCTAAAGAGGAGGCGTAGCCGTGGCCTTTTGCTGCCGAACATTCCCTACCATGTAATTTAAGGCCGCTAATTCTGCAAATCCACCAAAAGTTGCTGAAAGGTAATAATTATGGTTAATCTTACCAAATTGTGGAGATGTATGATAAATAGATAAAAGGTTTGTTGGTTATTTGAAAGGTGCAGCACAGTTTGTTTGTTTGTTGTTGCTTATTTTTTTCTTTTTCCTTAGTTAAATATTTGGTCTTTTCACATCAATCATGTCTCATTTGTCAAACTAGTAACCCTTGCTGCTTGCACATTTATCACTGAAACGTATATAACTTTAGAGAAACAATTAGTGTAGCACCTCCTGTTTTGTGCACAACAGGGCTTCACCATTGGTTCATTCTGTTAGAATTTTAATCATAGTGGTTAAATGATTACAGCACCTCCAAAAAGACTTAAAGGTCTTATAATAATAATAATAATAATAATGATAATAATTAAGTACATGCAATAAATCATGTGTAAAAATATGACATATTGAAACTGTAAAAAAAATTAAATTCTCATTACATAGCCAACAACGTTTTATTATTTTGTGCATAAGCAGTACAGGTCAACAGATAATCCAAAGTAAAAGAAGAGAACTGTGAGATGATGAAAATGCAGACTTTACAAAGAGGGATACAGCAAGAGAGTTATCAGCTGACTGCCTACAATGGTAAATGGTCTAAAATTAAGTAGCGCCTTTTAACCTTAACTAGAGCTTTACATCATGTTTCTTATTCACCCATTCACTTACAAACCATCAGGAGTAACTTGGGGTTAAGCGTCTTGCCCGAGTGCACTTGAACAACACTTCAACAAATGGGGCCGGGGATCAAACCGTCAACCTTTTGATTAGCGGGTAACCTGCTCTGCCACCTGAGCCCCGAATCAACATCTGCTTGTTACAAGAAAATGCATCATTGTTCCGTCAAGAACTGCCAAGAAAGAGACACAGTAGTATAATAATTATATTCAAAGCTGTATATTAACATAATAATCACAGGTTAGCCAGGTTATGTCAACAATATAGGAATTGAAATGTATTTTAATATTTCTACTTCAGCTTTATTATGTCCTTGTCCTATGAATATCAGGCATACCATTATGACCACCTGCCTAATATTGTGTTGGTCCCCATTATGTGGTCCAAAATGCTCTGAACCATTGGGCATGGACCAGAGGACCTCTCAGGGTGTCCTATGGGGTCTGGCACCAGGACCAGGGCAGTGGATCCTTTGGGTACTCTGGCTTGTGCAGTGGGGCCTCTGTCAATCCAACTTGTTCCACTGCATCCTGTTGATGCTTGATCAGAATGGGCTCTAGGAAGTTTGGAGGTCAAATCAACATCTTGGGCCATTGTCATGTTCCTCAAGATGTTCCTGATTGGTTGATGTTGTTGCCATGTGGTGGGGTGCATTTTCCTGCGGGGGTAGGCCAGTGACATTTGGGATTTCCATTTGCATGAGGGAGTGTGTTTGTTCTGGGACAATGTTTATTTGGGTGTCTAAGTCTCATCAACACGGATGTTAGAATCCAAGGTTTTCCATCAGAACACCACATAGTACCAATATGATCAATGTTATTCACTTCACCTGTCAGTGGTCATAATGTTGTGGCTGATCGGTGTATATAATAGTTTCTCATCTTGTATATATTTCACATGATTCCCTTTGAAAAACATCCAGTGTTCGCTCTATTGTTGTGTGAGCGCAAGCAGCTATAGCACAATACACATTATGAGGTAAAGCCCAGATCCGCCCTGAGCACATGAACACAGTATAACGTTTCATAAATCCCAGAGGGCGACTCTGCAGTGAGGTCAGGCAGGGTTGAGCTGCACCAGCCTTCAGCCACTGTGACACTTCACAGGTTTAAAAGTGTAAAGTGTGTACATCCCTGTACAGCTGAGCTTCCGTTCCCTTCCTGCCTCACACTGGAGCTTTTACAACTTTCTAAATAACACTCGGATTATGCGTCCAGCAGAAACATCTCTGTCATGATAGAAGAAAGGAGGGAAAATGTACCGACAGAACACAAACCACGACTCACTTTCCGTTTTCATGTCTCACGTGCTGATTGAACCCTTTCTGTACAGAACCAACAGCATGTCATTTAGTTTTATGTCTAGAAATGACAATAGCTCCTTTGCAGTGTCATTTATAATGTTTTGTAGTTGAGTTGATCCGATTATGCCAACCCCAGGAGCTCAAATGTAACAGACTAGACAGCACAGTCACAGAATAGGCTGAGGGCTTACAGGGAGAGACACAACGTCCCATAGGAGGACGCTGAGCATCTGTTTGTGATCCCATTACAAAATGGATTGCACAATCTTTGCCTTTTCTGCCATCAAAGAAACAACAGAAGTGGCTCGATAAGAAATGAATCAAATGGACACGCACAGTGATGATGTTTTTAGGTGGAGAAATGGGAGGGAAACAATGACTTTGGACAAATGCAGAACCAGAAAATGTGACAATGTGACAGTGTGCTTTTTAACATTTTCCATGCAGCATATTTCAGATAACAAACACATTCTCTAGATTACGGACTCAATGTTAAATTCACAATGATGGATGGTTATTGGACACCTAAGTGGTTTGTGTTATGAATGAATCCAAAATAGTATGGAAGTTACTTAAAGCCACACTTATTTCCACTGCCAGCAGGTGGGGCTGTACCTCACTTGCCCCAAGTGGCCTGTTGCCTCCAGACATACAATCACAACTGAGGCAGCAGTAAAAGAATAGTGACACCATGCTAGAAATTCACAAGTGATAGAAATTGGAATGAGTCAGAGTGTGATTAAAATGGAGAGTTTGCCTGTCCGTGACACAGAATACAATTCTGAGATGTTTCAAAAACCCCTAATCATGTGGTTGCTATGAGAAGCACATTCCTGCACAGTCGTGACCATGAACAACACGGATTAGGGGCTGAGGATCACTGTGTGATGCCTCAATTGGAATACAGTCTGTCTGTCTGCATACCAAACAGCTAATTCTGTGGCCTGCGCTCCAGTGAATTCTCTCACATAAAGACTTCAGTCACAGTTTGACCTGTAGTCATTGTAGCAGCTGCTAATGTCAGAGTGTGACTGTTAACAGGAGAAACCAACTGGATATTATGATGCCTTTCAGGGACTTAACTGTAAGCAGTAGAAAGAGGAAAATCTGTTTTCATAAGAAGCGCTGTTATATTGTGTATTAATAAGGCTCATCAAAACATTGCCTTCAGTGTTTCCTTTGACTTTCAATTACGTAGCACAGCTATCTACACTGTAATCGGTTTAGCTAACTGTATTTTGTTTGCTGTCTTGATATTTCATCCTCCTTTTCTGCTGCAGTGCTTCACTAAATGCTGTTTATACTGCAGAGAGTCATGCTAATCTCTTGAACATTTACCAATATCGTCAGTTAATAAAATAATACAGGTAAGCTCTGTGTACACATAAGGGCAATAGAAAGAGATGTATAATTACAGATCGTTGTTTGGCAGATGTAATTCAGCGCAAGTGTGCCGTGTTATGTGTCCGTCTCACTAGATTCAGATTTTTACATTGAAATATTCCAGCCCATCTAATGCTCTTAAAACATTTCCCTCAGAGTATATTTATGGCTCGGTCTTGAAACATTTAAGCGCACAGCCTATACATAAAAGCCATCCATATTTATATGCGAGTGCACATGCACAAACATAAGTTCCCAGGCCCACACCCAGCAGAGCTGAAAATCTCTCACACACAGTCAGCAATCCATCAGCAGGCCTCTGATCTGCTCATTTGAGATAAAAGAAGTCAGGCCAGCTCTCCAGGGCATTAAAGAGCGCTAACACCTTCCACCTCTCAATTCCCCAGCATGTAATTCCTGTTAGTGCATCTCAGAAAATACAGCAGGAGAGACTCAGATGTATTAAAGCAGCGGCGTACGAGCATAACTTGTGTGACTCTTTTTGAATAATGGAAAGCTTGAATTTGAAAATGGCCTTTAAAAATGGAAGACCATAAAAAGGAAGTGAGAGAGAAGCAGTAATCAAAGGCTCCTTTACTGGAGACATAATAATTTCAGCAAGAAGGTTATAGTTATCGTTACAAAGCACAGTTATTTTAATATTAAATATTTTTCATTTTCTCCGTTTGAAAGCTTAAGAGCAAACATGAACTGTCTTAAGCTGTTTACGAATAAATGGCAATAAATGGCATTATCTTATACATATGATTAGTCACACAATGCATGTAAACCTTCTCTTTGATATCGGTGGGGTGTCCTTAAAAAGAACAATAAACCACACATAAATGATAGTAAGTTATTAAGTAGAAACTTACATTTTCAAACATTTTAACCTGCATATTGATTCATTTTAGACCAGAAAAACATGGTTTCACGGTTGTGTATTTCAGCCACTATGCAAGTGTGAGTCCACTACATGCCCTCCTGGATTTTAGTCTCCCAAATAACATTTTGAATATATTTGCTGGTGCTGCTTACTCTACCATTTCTTTTCTACATAAACTGCACCATGCTGCCCAAAGCTGAAATTTAAAAACCTAAACTTGAGGCTTTAAGAAGTCTCTTACCTGAGCGATGTCAGTCTGTGACCTTCACCTGCACTGTTATATGAACTTATCAGGATAGTGACAGGGCTCTATTTCATTTGCAGGTGTAGTCAACAAGTGCTGTCAGACAGGCACATCGTGACTTTTCTCAGGCATGTCTAATGGTTATGAGTCTGGGCCGACAGTACCTGCTGTGAGCCTGAGATTTCTGGTGTACTTAACCTTGAACGGAAACAAAGACACAATGAGGGGAAGAGGGAGGAAGAATCTAAAAGTGAGAAAAAGAGTTTACAGGTGTCAGAGGAAATTTTCACTCGCAAACTGTGACTCTAAAAATTAAGGTGATGTGTGAAAATGAAACAGTTTCAGCGTGACAATTCACTGCACATTCGACAGGTGCCAGGTGCACTTTAAGCAAACTTAAATAGTGTTATAAAACCTGCTGTTTTGTGTTATTTTACTGATAATTCTCGGCAAGCACTTCACATTACTGCATGGATTGTGCTTTACTCTCTTTTTTTTTTAATCAAACTGTTCATATCATTTAAATCATGCAATTATTGCACCTGCAAGTTCTGGCAAATTTCCACAGAACTGTGTAATGAGTCGACCTCGACTAATGGATCAATGATCACCTCCACTGCTTCCTAACCTTTGCTTAAATCAATAGCTGATATCATTTCCTTCTGCTCGTTTGTCCACGTCCTTATTTGTCCTTGTTTGCTCTAATCATTACATCTCTTATCCGAACCTCTTCCATGCGCTGCAAAGTTGAAAAGATATCATTATTTTCACGTATTAATACTTACGATCCCTCTCTGAAAGCTCTGCACTGCTGTTACCTTTTACCTGCTGGTATGCTGTTTTTAATTCATCCTAATACCCTTCACTAATCCCCCTTTTCTCTCAAATGTCACGATTCAGGAAGCTGCAAATCAACACTTCTGGGAGTAACTGACGGATAGAAAAACAATTGGAGCAAACTTATTTTTGTGTAATTCTGCTCATCTAATCTCCTGTGCAAATAGTTATCCCTAGATGACCTGATGAATGCCCTTGAAGTTTGTGCCAGTCATTCAGTCGAGGCTTTTATTAGATAGTTATGGCATTTCTTTGATTTTAAACAGTGATATCCTTTAGACTCTGCCTCAAATTCCTAATGCCTGAATCTATGTAACATTAATCTTGCTGGGTGAAGTCTTTGTTGCAGTACGCCTCATAACATCATAAATATGTAGTTGCCAACTCCTACGCTTCACATTCACAGTGAATGACGCACAGTACGTGTCTTCATTTCCTTCATTTTAGAATCTTATTTCAGTCTAAAGACAATTAAAACACTGGAAGGAAAAGTTTGACTCTGCCTCGACTTGACCCCTGTTCAAATTGATAATTTGACATTTTTACGAACTTGAGGCTGAATCCTACACTTGCATACCTTAATGTGTAATGCACTGATGGCTACTAGATGGTGTTTCTAAAATGTCCCAGGCTCAAATTGACATCTATTAAAAACAACATCGTCTCCCTCCAAATTATAAGCCAGTATATATAAGTGTGCTCGTGGTCATTTTGGAAATAATTGCTTTGTTGATTGACACAGATGATTGACAATTCACTCTCCCAGGCTCTGACTTTTGGAGCTTCTGTTTAAAGAATATATAGTAAGTTTTGTTGAAGCTGATGTTGTTGATTTAGTCCACATGTGGGCTGGTCAGTGTTTCCCCTCAGCTAGTGTTCATGTTCGAGGCAGTGGGGTGTGTTTCCAGAGAATAAACCTAATGCTCAGGTACCCAAAACTGCAGTTCCCTGAATGACCACTTGAGGCTGGCTCCAAAAGCGAGTTAGTCCCCATAGACCCCAATGTGAACATGTTTAACTTTGCAGCAGAAATAAAAATGTTTAAAGCCTTTTACAAAAATCAATCATGGTTTTTACTGCTAATTTCTTCATTCATGACAACTGTAAGGGGGTGAATCTTTAGATAACTCACCTGTTTAAATTGTATTAGAGCTTAAAATTATGCATCATTAGAGAGTCCACAGGCCAGACATGTTTGTTTGGCCCAACTTAGCTCCACTCATGGTCCACCTCTGCACTCAATTTTGGATTATAATGGAGTTAGGATGAGTCAGGCTCTGCCAAGATGGTGACAACAGAAGTCACCACAACGAGCTTCAAAACAGCTCCTCAGGAATCCAGTATTTAACAGGAGGGTCTGTCCATATTTATGTATGAGTGTGAAAGGAATCTACGAGAAGCAAAAAAAAGATGGTGCCAATCACAAGATACAGGTTGTTTATAAAATAGTAATAAATCTTTATACAGCGTCTGTGGATTTGCACCTACGTCTTTGTGAGGATTAAAGAGTCAACTTGTAACATGTTCCACAGTAAGTACTAGAGATTGTGTTACTCAGAGCCAGGCTAGTTGTTTCCCTGTTTCCTGTCTGTGCTAAGCTAAGTTAGCCAGGTTTCGACTGCCTTCTCACTTGTTGTCGTAGGTGTAATGCTCCCAGAGTGCACCGAAATATCGTCATGCTCTGACACTTTTTCCCTCTAGTGACGAAATAGAATATTCACAGTTTGCATAATCGTGTTGAAATACAAAAGCATTTTTAAAGTGCACTATTAAAGCTTATGTCATGCAAGAGAGCGTTTACATTTAAGGTGTATTAACTGATTCACAGTTTTGGTTTATGCATTTGAACATACAAGAAAACATTCTACTTTAAAAGTTGTTAATAGCCTCTGAGCAGCACAGTGGATATTTTTTATCCTACCTAGCTTTAACTAGTAAAGATTAAAAGGCAGCACAACATCCTTTCATCCATCATTCACTCTTCTGATGTTTTTCTTATTTGTGATGCATTTACAAAGAAACAATACAAGGCCAGCCTGTTAACTTGGATAGCTTGTACTGCATCCACAATGTCTGCAGGGAATGAAAGCTCGCCTAGCTAAGTTTTGAGTTAAGAGCTTGACCTCTGTCTGCACTTGAGCTTTTCCTCAGAATGGATGTTCTGAATGCAGCTTCATTTGCTTGGCACAAGTAACAAACTGAATCATTCAAAACAGGAACTCCTTGTGCTCGTTTGCCAGTACTGTTTAATGCCACACTAATTACAATCTAATATATCAATGGTATCATTTAATGCTATTTAGCAAGATATTGGTGGTAATATTCTCAGTACAGCATTTGATTGTGTGTTTAGATATAGCTGACTATTATATGCAAACTGCCCAATATAGAAACAGTGGTTACATATCTTCAAAACAAACTACAAACTATACACAAGCACAAATTCACATGTCATAGGTTTACAACAGTACATAAACAGGAAGTACTACCTCCGCTTGTGATTGGCAGTATGGAGGGCAGTCTATTTGTGGAATTGAAACAAAAAGCTTACTTAACTGTCCATTTTTAGTTCTTCAAAAGCATGTAGATACTCTGATATAATGTGCATTTATTGTGTGACAGTATGTTCTCTCAGTAAAATCCATAATCTGATTCCCTTTCCCCTCAACACAAAGTATCTATTCTGTGTCTTTAGATGAACTTGGGCCTCCTTCCAGCCGAAGAGGGAACAAATTAGAGCCGCACCATTCAAATTACATCTAATTGGCAGCCCGGTCAACTCCTGTGTGAAAATCCAATACCAGATCTCATTCAGCCGCATTCTTGTACATCTCCGTTTCATCCAGCAAATGAAGTAGCCTCGAATAAGACGTGATAAAACTCATACATTTTAACAAGTCCACTTGGGCTGCCTTTCTCCTCAACAGGCCTGTTCTCAGATCCATCGCCTGTCCTGCCCCATCAAGCAGTGCACAACCAGACATCGCAGGGTTAATCAGTGTCACTAATGGAGGGCTGAGCTGCCTGGAGACATGGCCATTACAAGTGGAAGAAGGGATCATGGAGTATAGGATTGTAGAGTCAGGAGGAATTTAAATCAGGCATCCTTCATGGTCAGAGGAAAGGGGGAAGAAAATGAAATCATACACTGAACAACTTTCACTGGAGAGGCTGATCTGAGAGAGATGACTGCAAATTCAGCTTATGTTGACTTGAAAATACCGTGATGTACTGTATATCTGCCATCAAGCACTGTAATGAGAATTTTACAGTTTCATTTCTTTAGCTAGAATGTAGCTGAAGAAAAGGTGGAATAACATTTGACCCCTAAATAAAACCTTTTGTTGAATTGGCAGCCTGGGTAAAATCCGGGTAAAATCCAAGGTAATAATCACAATCAGAACCACTTTTATTGCCAAGTTAAGCTGGCACATACAAGGAATTGGCCTTGGTGTTGTTTTGCATAACCATCAATGCACAGCAACACACAGAGGCAGCCTTGTGCTCTGTTATCCTGAGGTCAGCACTTGGTTTGTTTTCTTTAAAAGCCATGCGATTCTAAAATATGACTAGCAACACCTTAGATTTTCTCCAATTAACAGGTTGTATCTTTTTTTTTTTAATATGTAAATGAAGAGAAATGCAAAAAATAAGACCGATCAACCTTCTCTCAGTACAATAGGGAATATTCATATTTCCCAAAATGTCAAATTATTATTATGTAAACCAAAGAGGCACTTTTTATTAACCCATTTTAACTTTCATTATTACCAATATTCAATATACCAAGCTGAAGAACCACAGCAGCAAGCTAACAATTGTGTGACGCGCAACATTACATTTGTATTCAAGAGCAGGCCTGTCAGCAAGGACAACCATCCTCTAGCAATTAAAATGATGTCTTTTTCAGTTAAAGGTTATTTATAAGACATACTGTATGCTTTGTGCGCTCTGTGTTGCCCCTATTAATAAGCCTCGGAGATGAACCTCCTATCACGGCGCCATTTGTTGAGTATTGAGGGGGCTCTCTGGCTGTCACTACGATGCAAAGTGGCAGGAGGTGGAACCAGTAAAGCAGTAAGTCCACTGCGTGCAGCTGGTGTGCAGGGAGAGCAGCATTAATCTAAATCAGTCAGGCCAAATTACCTTTACCCTGGCTTGCTGGGATAATTAGGTTAGACGGCAGACAGTGATTTGGAGCAAAAAACCTTACCTACATTGACTTTTTGGCCTATCATGGAGCTCAAAGCACACCTTGGGCAGATATATCCTTTCATGTCATCATCTCTAAAAGATGTTTAATTCATGTCAGTGTGTACATTTCATTTTCACTCAGCTCCAACCTGATCTGAGTCTCTTGTGTTCGACTTGAGTGGCTGTGAGTGAGAGTTCAATAAAGATTCCTCCAACCTGTCAGATGCGCCTCCTCTGGCCTGTGATATTGGCATGACGGCTAATTAAAATGACTTGACCCATGAAAAAGACAAGTCCTTCATCAATCAGTGAGAAGAAATATTGTGTAGAGAGTGAGACTAGTCTACTGATAGGGTGGATCAAATAATTTTTCTCTATAAGTCAGGAGGGTGTAGTGACTGATGAATATGTAAGACTACCCTATGTGTGTGCATCGAGATGTGCATGGTGTGATTTTTTTTTTAAATGAAAAATGCATTAAGAAGACCAAACCAAACACTCCATGTTTCCTGCTAATAAGCATTGTACAGTCTGTGCACCCAAAGCTTGATACATCCATACTGTTAGTTTCAGTGTAGTAGAAGTTTTGCAAATGCGTTTTTCATTTGATCTCTGGAGGGAAGGTCTTTGCTGAGAAAGCTTCTTGTAAGTGGAAAAGCTAAACAGGTTTGTGTTCATTGGAAACAATGAATATGTCGCCCAAATGCAGCAATGATTTGGTTCTTGTCAACAGCAGTGGAGTGATATGGAATACAGACAAAACACTTAATAGCGAGACAAATTTTTATTGATTTTGTTCTCTATGAATTGGTGGCTTTTTGGTTTAAACTCAAGAGGAAATTGTTGAAGTGCAGAGTAGACTGGTTGGTGACTTGCGTAGTGTTTATGTCATAGCTGGCTATGCAGAGTCCCCCAGTAACACACAGTTTAACACATCTCACCAAAAGGAAGTCACTTGAATGATTGGGGGGCACTTGTTGATCCAGGAGAAATCTGCTGAGTTTCATGCTCCTGCTGTTGTTCCACCTGTGCTGCTGATGTCCACTATACATCTAAGTGGTCTAGAACTTATTAGACATCACTGATACAGAAATTTATTCCATAATCAGTGAGTTAAAACCAAAAAGGAAATTATCCATAAGATCAAACTGTGCCACTCCTCCTTCCTCCCACTTTGCTTTTTTTTTTTTACATTCTGCATAGCTAATGACTGAGATAAGATAAATGGAACTTTATTTTCATGACATACCACTGTGGTATAGTTTAGATTTATTTGGTGATATCCTGTTGAAGTAGGGGGAATGTTGGTGGCACTATTTCACCTCAGCTGTCACAACTCTGTATGTCGAAATAAGACTACATTCCTTTCTCTGTCCTTTGTTTTGCTGGTCAGGTATCCCCTGTTGGATTTTTTTCTTCTGTCAAACAATGGAGGCGAGTGGTGTGGTCTTAAATGGTGGTGGTGGTGGGAGTACCTCTGTGTGTGCTCACCTCTGCTGACAAAAAGCATGCAAACTGAGACTTTTGTGCTTACTAGAAGGATTAACTTCCGGACAAATTTCCTGAGATTTTTCCACAGACACTTGTTCTGAATGCCAATTGTAAATCTTGCCTTGTTGTTCATAATATTATATTGGGGGAACAACTTACTTTCACTATAGGGGGTCTGGACCCCCTATAGTTGTGGGTAAAGATGAGAGATGGCATAGTGAAGAGAGAGGTAGGTTTAGTGGGGAACTTGCTGCAGGATTTTGTCTTCAAGAATACATTATGTATAGTTACCTGCACTCACTCTAAATGTATGCTGTGTAAGCTTCAGGATGTTGTAACCAGGAAAAAGTTGACATTGTATACCTTGAACAAACCCAGACAAACACACACTGTCAGCTAAAAGTGATTCCAATATGCTGCCTCTGTAATCAAAAAAGTCCATTGGCACAAATCCACAAAAGGTCATTATTTTTGCTGTCAAGAGACTCAGTCACTGTCACTGGGGTTCAAATACCTTGTTTGCCAAAATGCTGCTGAGTGATGATTCACTAATTAAACTGCTCAAAGATCAAATGAATGTCCTTTCCAGTTTATGGCCTGAATAAAGTCAAGAAAATGTGTTGCAATTAGTTGTAAGATGGAACCTGCCACAGAGTTCATAAAGTAAACACTGACTATCCACTGCACCTTTGTCAGAATGTTAGAATGTAAATTTCTGACCATGGAATGCTCCTTTCTTAAGTGAGCTGAATTATTACATTTAAAACGTTTACACTTGCACAGTACTAAGTGACATTCACCCAGAAAGGGATGGTGTCTACAACAATTGGGCTACAGTTGATATATACTTTATATATTTTATATATTATGTACAAAGATTCAAAGTTACCTTCACACAGAACAAGTCATTCCTAACCCATCCTTTCTCCTCAGTCCAGCTGGTGTGTTCCAGTGAGGCTGATTGAAAACACCAAGTCCTTCTCAATACTATCAGTGGCGTCTCCGTGACAATGCTGATCCCAGGAAATAACCTCAGAAAGAGATCAGAAATAAGAATACAGCATGGCCAATAAAACAACTAATGGAAATAAATTCAACTAATGTGTCAGTCAAATAAATAGGATTTAGCAGATCAACACACTAAAAACAAACATTAAATAGACTACTCAACTCAATCAGTGTCTGACTGCATGTGGGTTTATTCCACCTTAATACATCATCTGTTCGACCATCTCTAATTTGCATGAAAGTTTTTAATCATAAACTATGAATATATCTGTGAAATTTTGGATTGATGGATCAAATATTTCCCAAGAACTTTTTTTTTTTTTTTTAAAACACACAAAACACTTTTGGCGTGTTTTTTCAAGCATTGAAATTTGAAGCTATGTTTTTATGTTTGACAGTATCTTGGGAACTATTAAAAGCCTGAAATTATTACTGTTATTTCTTATCACGTGTTTGATTTAGAATCTGCCCATCGGACAAGTGGATCAAATAACTATGGGATTATGGGTGAGCTGAAATATGAAAAACATTTTAAGTTGTTATGAAAAGTCCCATCTTTGTGCACATTTTACCAAAAAGAAAACCAATGGATATTTTAAATGGTGTACATTTTACCTTGATGTATCAAATACTTTCTTGGATAATTTTGTTTTACAAAAAAAATTGAGCATGTTTATTTGCACGTTGAAATTTGAAGCTATGTTTAGTTAACAATGTCTCAGAAAGTGTTCAAGGCCTGAAATGTTCACTGTAATTTTTTTTCATGCCTTTCATTCAGAATCTGCAATTTTGAACAAGTAGATCAAATAATCTGTGATTCTAAGTTGAAATATGAGATGAGAAACATTTGAAGTCATTAGAAAAAGTCCCATCTTTGTGCACATTTTACCAAAAAAAGATAATGCAGAAGTCAAATAGGATTATTTCTCTCACATAGAAATGTTGATTTCAACTGGAAAAACTCAAGCAAACAATGCTATTTAATCAAATTAAACTTGTAAACATGCTTTATTAAAATTTATATGTGAAATGTGTTTCAACAATAAACTGCTGCTATCTGTGTAATGTGTCACAACATCCCTTAAGGAGAGATTTGATAAAAACAAAGTGAGGTTACATCTGTGAGCCTGTCTCTTAACTGTATTGCACTGGGAAGGCTACAGTTCACCCAGCTGCTACCTCTCAGGTGAGATTAATTTTGTTGCTGAACATCTATTTCTGTTTTTGATTTTCTAAAACAACTCATGGCTAAAAGTCAAGTGTACTCACACACAAACACACACACATATACACACACATCACAGAGCAAGTGGGGAGAAAGGGCAATTATTTTTACACCTTTCATGGAGTAGAGACCTCCGTGAAAGTTGGCCAGAGGCTGGTGAACTCCTGGTGGACTGGGACTGTCTGTATGACTGATGTTCTGTGGTTGGAGGAGAACAAATGGATTTTCTATATTTGTAGCTGATCACAAAGCAGCATTCTGTTCTCTGAGACACGGTAGTTCACTGCAGCTCAGTGGATCTGATCGGATTGTGGAGAGCAGCGGGCTGACACTGAGGCTGCTGCTTTTTCTTATCGTCTATGCTTTTTATACCACGAGCACCAAACAATGAGCTTTTAATGAGAGTATTTGGAGCTGCTTATGCTGAGGGCTTGTTATAGAGCAGGAGTCGGTTTCACTGTCGCAGCTTGAATTGTGCCCGTATTGCTTAAACATTACACTACATTATCTGTGTCTCCAGAGCGCTTAAAGCCCGCTGATGGATGATTCAGCTTTGCAGCCATCATAAGTTACTGATGTCGCTTTAAAGGATAGGAGGAAAAGATTTTTTAATTCATTAAATATGTGTTCATATGCTTCTTAGCTCTTTGAGTCTGCTCTCTGGGTTTAAAAGTCAAGGACCTGAGGTGTGATTAAATGATAAAGTAAATGAAAGGACATTTTTTGAGAAGTGAGAGGTAACATTTTGTTTCCAAATTCCATATAATTCTGAGCATGTTTTAAATGCTTAAAAAGTTAAATATGCAGAGACAATGGAGTGGCTGTGGTTAACTTTTTCGCTGCCGAAAACATTTGATACCTGAATTTGGTTAAATAATTGTTTAGCCCTTGTAGTCTTATGAGTTTTTAAAATGTGAAACTGATTGAGTTAATATGAAATGCTTGCCTCAAGTAGGGACGAGTAGCAGTCTACAGAGGTCTTGTAAATTCATAATTTCTAACTCCACTCCCTCAGATTTTCTTATTTTTTAGGTTTGTAGTCTTCAATGGATGCTTTCTCAAGTGCTATCTCTTTAGGCATTTTATCAGATTTTTTCATCTCCATCTGTAGCTAAAAATACAACTTTTTCCACATATACAGTAATATTCACCTAAAGCTGAGAACACACTTTGATGGTTCAGACTGGAGGTTGTTCTTTTGAGAGAAACCTTGTTATACAAAAACTATGTTCCTATACAACGAAACTGCATTGTGATTTAGGTTTTGAAAGAAATGTACTTTATCCCCTAAAGGTGACGGTATGAAGGAGGAAGAAATGTTTCTACTTTCAAAGAGCCATAAAGTCCATGTTCGACGGGAGGTGGAGGAAAAGGTCCACATCAAGACTTTCACCTCAAAGATCGGGGTTTGTGCTCCTGTTTGAGATCAATATTTTTCCACTCAAGTTTTATTCTCAGTCTGTGTTTGGTTAGATTTAGGAAAATGCTTTGGGTTTAAATACAACCCTCTCACAATATGGGGTGTTCCCCTTGATTTTATGAGTAACGCGAATGCATCATCTAATATATGACAGGTTGGCGAAAAAGCAGTGACAGTAAAGCTGTAAAACAAATGGCAATGATATTTTGATTGGAAATGTATTTGCGATATGTCACAAACATAATTGGAAAGAAATCAATTTCCCTCAAAACGTTCTTGAGAATGCAGTTTTGTTATATAGGATCATACTTTTTAGGAGACAGGGCTGTGGAGAAATCATTTGAGTTGTTTGTTTAATTGCAGTGGTATCCTAAAGACCTCTTACTATATTTAATGTGATACAGATTGTATGTGGTTTGATGGAACTTTACCACACCTGCCCACTAGGTGTCACTGGTGACTTTACTGTAGATCACCTGACTGTCCTTGTGATGCTGCCTCGGAGTTCAAACTATATCTTTCCACCTACCTGTTAATTTATTCACCCTATTAGTAATGTTCCTCTATCCTGGTGATTTAGTTCATGCCTCATACTGACACAACTAAATAACCTGTTTCCTGTGTCTGCTTTTACGTTAAAACTCTCTATTGTGATTCATCCAATCATTGTATCACAGGACTATTGTGTAAAAGTTGCCGGGCTTCATTTTAACCTTTGAATCTGTGCCTGCACTTTTCAAGAAGTGCATCAACATGAATAGTCAAGTTGAAACCTGTGTGTCCCCTCCCCACTCTTCTGTTCTCTCCTTACCGAGGTAATCATTTCTTCCTGATGGGTGCCAACACGTCGGCCTGTCACTGCCTCTTTACGGTCCCCTCCACCGCTGGCACTTCCCTGCCTGTGACACACTATCATTTTCCCCTCCAGCAGTTTTCAATTTAGATTGTTAAAACCAGCATGTTCTTTATAGACAGCAGGGAAGTAAATCTTAAAAGCTGCTGTGAAAGCATAGTGACAGTGTTTTCTGTGAAGCTTTTCGGCTTGACCCAGGGTCACGAACAAGGCTGATCTGATAGAGGTTGACATCCCATTAGTCTTGCATAACCCCACTAACACCATACAATGTGATCCGGTTTTCTCGTTTTCTCTCGCTGGATTTGTCCTCAGCTATAAAATGAGGTTTTTCAAAGAGGACAGTGTGAAATTGGTCCCAAAGAGTGCAAAGTTGTTGTGGTTCTCTTTTTTTCTGTGCAAGTAAAAGAAACATATATGTTGATTCCATCCACCCGCTGCAAAGACGATAGTCAGGTTTTCACTGGTGTTTTTTCCACGGTAATTGGCTGATCTGCAATGAGCATAGTGTTTGCTTGCTGAAAATAGTAGGTATGCGTGCTTTAAAAGGCTTCATCCACACTAATATGTTTCAAAACACTCTTTTCTTTCTAAACTTAATCAAGTATATCCAGTGACCATCTACATGCACTAGTCATTAGGGATGGGAATCGAAAACCAATTCTTGTTGAGAATCGGTTCCCAGTGTTTCAATTCCATGGAATCGTTTGCCAATTTTTCAAAAGATTTCCCTTATCAAGTCCAGTGGGTGCGAATGACGTCACCACGCACGTTGCATAGCTTACGCAAGCTACGCAACGTGTGTGGCGACATCATTCACCAGTGCAGCCAGCAGGAAACATGGCGCCCAAGCGGCACAAACGCTCGAAAGTTTGGTTACATTTCACGAGAAAGGATGACAACAGGGCAACTTGCAAT
>OMNN01058330.1:1337-12727 GCA_900302755.1 Chromis chromis
GTCACATCAGGAATTTTTCATGGCAGTCAAGTTTGAAATAACTACTGAGACTGACTGACTGGGGTTTCGTCAGAACTACAAGATGCTTGTGAGTTTCAGTACTTTGAGAAAAGGATGGAAGTGATTTTCGGGCAACTGATTTGAATTTTAAGCTCAGATTTAGATTTTTTTTTAATTTAAAGCATATTTTACTAAGTCAGTGATAATACAACTGAACACTGTGTGTTGCTGTGTCATTTCTACCACTTGATTCTACCAGATAACAGGTTGTACATCCATCACACCACAGTCTGTGATGGATATACGAACAACATGGTCAAAGCTTTGGAAGCAATAATATGAAGAAGTTGTGTGTCCCAGTTGGATACATACTGCCTGCAGTACAAAGACAAAGAAAAAGTATGTAATTTTGAATGCAGTTATTGATCGGACTGATGCCAAAACTTAAGTAAACCAGAAATACTGGTGCCACACGTGTACCTTCCATCCATCCATCCATCCATCCATCCATCCATCCATCCATCCATCCATCCATTTTCTTCCGCTTATCCGGGGTCAGGTCGCGGAGGCAGCAGATGAAGCAGGTCATTCCAGGCAACGCTTTCCAGCTCTTCCTGGGGGATCCCGAGGCATTCCCAGGGCAGACGAGATACATAATCCCTCCAGCGAGTTCTGGGTCTACCCTGGGGTCTCCTCCCAGGCGGACTTACTGGGAAAACCTCCAAGGGATCCGGAGGCATCCAGATCAGATGTCCAAACCACCTCAACTGGCTCATTTCGACGTAAAGGTGCAGCGGCTGTACTCCGAGCTCCCTCCGGATGTCCAAGCTTCTCGCCTTGCGGCTCAGCTTCCTCTTCACCATGATACACCAAATACTTATACTCCTTCGCTTGGGGAAGCAACTCCCCGTCAACCCGGAGGGAGCAATCCACAGGTTTCCGGCAGAGAAACAAGGCCTCGGACTTGGAGGTGTACCTGCAGAGCAAATAGAAACACAGGTTAATACCAGGACAACCTCCCAGATGACCCACAGAGTAAAGTTCATTTTCTTAATTCCATACATGTGCTGGTGAAATTGTTTAGCTTAATATTATATTTTATCCTCGTTGTTTATTAATGGTCTGTCATGCACAAACGTGGTTGAGATTAATAGCGGTAATCATTGAATGTGCTTTGTTAAGTATGCAATTTACACTTCACAGTCAAACTTAAGCAAATTGCCACAAACCTAATCTGGTCTGGTGCTTCTGTTTTATTACTACCTCCAGTCTAAAAATAGTTTTTGCATTGATGTTTAGCAAGTTAACTAACATTAACTTTAGGTAGCTGGATTTCTGTGTAGTTAACGGTAATGGTTGGTCTTGGCTGCAAAAGTCGAGTCCTTGACAACAGTTGTAATTTGTGCTCATGTGCAAAGTAGTATTTCATTCTTTATCTTTTGATTACTTTGTCATCTCTTTACTGATACATTTTTACTAAATGTATCACTAATCAGATTACATTTCTTTCTCTAACTTTTATTTTTACAGTTACCTTTCCTTTCACTGTAGGTGCATTTCAGATATTTCATTACCTCCCACTCCTAGTTGAGACATTTCAGGCTGAAAGAGTTTATTGCAAAACCTCCAGTAGTTTTTAAAATGATTTCACTCTGAAGCAAAGTTGAAATGTTCAATTTTCCGTTTTGGACGTACAACTTGTTTAACAAATGGATGGCATTAACAATAACAGAGTTAGAACAACCAATCAGCTTGCTGAACACTCACATCTGCACAATACATGTTGTGGACGGTGTGATGGTTGCCTCATCCTCTCAGTCTACAGTCACTCATTATACTCTTTGGCAAAGCACAAGTCAAGCCACGTGAAGTCACTGTAATTTATGAAGCAAATTTAAAACAAAGCACTTTCCAATAGATAAATATCATTGAACATCACAAATTTGTCTAGCAAGTTTAAATATTAGTAGTTAAGACCCTACATGCGCTATAGAAAATTACCTGACCAATTAAAAAAAATAATGGTTTAGACAGAAACCAACATCAGGCAGAACCAGGCTCAGGGACGGCGGATATCTGCCTCGACCAGCTGGGGTGAGGGTAAAGAAGAGAGAGAACAGGATAGCAGTCATAAACAGACAACAAATAAGTGAATAACAACGTAAACTGCAGCTTTAGACTACGGTTCATTTCCAGTCTTGTACCAACCCAGTTTTAACCAATGATGTCCTGTCTGTAACCATGAACATCATACTCCTTTGAAGTACATTCAGCTGCCTTCATCATGTAAAGGGCAACATTGTTTATGAAATGTCCAGAATTGTTGTTCTGGAAGACAAGTGCCTGATTTATTGTTTTGGTATGATAACTTGTAGCACATATTTCAAAACGGACCCGTATTGTGAAAGCTTTAGTCATTTTAGATTAAAATGGCCTTTTAGCCTATGAAATGCAAAATAAGTGATTGTGTAACTGAGAAATGTTTCTGATCGCTGTCCACTTTACAGTAATGATCTCCCTGCGGCATTAAGCTGCAATAGCAGACTGTAATCTGTGGTCGGTGGCTCAAATGATGTGCCGGCTTCCTCCGTGGTTAAGACAACATAACTGCTGACTCAGACTGGTGCTGTATTAAACAAATGGTGTAAAATCAGTGACTTGAATTAAACCCCATTTATGACTCATCGGAAGCACATTCAGATATCCAGAGCCAACTGATTTAACAAAATCATTATAATTCATGTCTTTCCCAGTGAGAAAACACATCCTGCTGGTTAGTCTGTGTCGCCTCAGTGAGTGGATTTACATGTGAATGTTGTAGGGTGACATCATCTGCCTTATGACATATTGATCAGGAGATAATTTCTTTCATTTGAGGCTACAAACAGCTCTGTTATAACACACTGTGAGGTTTATAGATTGCGTTTGACCCTGGACATGGGTTCACGTACAATATCAACTCGCCCCAATAAAGGCTAAACACTCACTGTAAGAAACGGAGAAGAGAAGAGCTAAGCAGGCAGACCTGGAGGCAATTTCTTTCCAGGGTGATAACCTGAGAAAGATGCCCATTAATCTTTATGCTGGAACTGTGTGAGAGATGCAGGCTTTGAAAGCATCTAACAGTATCTTTTTTTCAAAGCGATCAACGACTCAAGGTGGATAATTCCTCAGAATGGAGCTCTTTTGTATCCAAGGTGATCACAGACACACTAATATTCTCCTTGCTTGCATTACTGTATCTGTGACATGTAAAGCAAGTTTAATGTAGTTTTATTGCTTGTTATTTTAGCATCTGTGTAGTTTGGATCATCCTGTTCTGTAACTATATTGTATATATGAGCCCAATTTCAAATTGAACAACATGCTCAGCTTAGAAAAATCATCCAGCATAGATCTGAACAAACTGGACTGCTTCCCGTCCTAGCTGTCTTTTGGGATGACTGATATTATTGCCTGTCTTAATTTGTCTGATCTTAGTGTGTGGTAGCCTATTAGGTTTCTGAAGGTTTTTCTTAGCATTTGGCTATACAGCCGTTTGTACATGTGACTTTATTAACCTTTTATTTTGGAACAATTTTAACTATTTCTCCATTCACCTGTGCAAATATATCTATTTATTGATCTCTTGATCTGTTGATCTATCTGTCTGTCCTTCCATCCATCTGTCCATAGTACATGCTCTAATATATCTTACAGGCATTCAGGGACAAACTAATCTGATGGAAAGACTAAGCTGTGATTTCTGGCGCTGCACAAAAACGTGTCTCACATGAGCAGTGATGCGGTTTTATAGCTCCCCTGGCACAGAGCGGAACATTTAAAAGGCACGGCTCAAATGAGCTTAGCACACTTTATTACCCATCTGCAAACAGCTTAAGTGTCAAGCAGCACATCCTTGAGTTGGTAATGTTCACAGGCATACTGAAAGATGAGGGCAATTAGCCCTGAGAAGCACACATAGGTGGTACATAAGCAAACAATGCAACACTCTTGTTCAAACTAAAGGTTAAAACAATATTTTGCAGCATTGTACTAAAATATAATTCTACCTGTGCACTGTACTTGAACTGTGATAATGGCACTTAAATTACATGTGTTGTGGATGGAATTCACCCAAGTCAAGGATTATCCACCATGCTGCAAAATTACCATTTTTGGTTCACAGTCACTTACTGCAGTGAAAAAGAATACGATTTTAATGTACATGGCTTTGTTCAAGCAGAAGGAGTATAATCTTCGTGTCATATTTCACTGCCTCTCTGTTGCTTCTTCCTCTTAGATACAAACATTAACTGTGTGACTTCTCACTGGATGGTTATCTCACCACTTGATAGAAAACTCCATCACTGTGAAATAAATTGCAGTCAGTTCAAGTGCCACAGTGTTCAGGTCAAGATAGTCTAAGGTCAGTTGGAACCGATTTTGTTGAGGAAAGATAAATGGTACAAATATGAATGTGAGTTTGACAAATGCTCTGGGAAATAAAAATAGGCAGTTATGACAGGTCTGTTACAGTACATGTACCATGGGTGTCCTGCTGTCAATCAACTATTCCAGTGCTGCTGTTTGACTGATTAGAGGATGCACTACTTGCCTGCAGGCAATAAAGAAACCAAAGCAACCAGAGCTCTGGGAGTGTTTGTGAAAATAGTTTTTGCTTCTAACAAGCAGCAGAGGTCCTGTTTTAACTTTGCCAACTCTGAGTTGTCAGTCCAGTCTCCTCAGAATAGCTACCTCAATGTGTCACCGAGCAGCTGATAAGTAATGCTCTCGACAATCTAGCTTCAGTTCAAAGTTTGAAGGTCGTGAAAATGTCGCTCAGCTTCGAGTGATAATTTTGAAATTCACGGTGGTATTTTCATGTAGGGCATGTTCTCCGGCACCCGCAAGGACAGAGCCTCTCTGACTCAAAGGTGATTTGTCAAAGCAAATTGAGTTTCATCTGAGACTAGTGCCACTTCTTCACTTCCCACAGCACACAAGGAGCAACATATTCTTGATGTACTCTCAGATTCAGTCAGTTTGTGCATTTGAAACTGTATTTAGGAAGGCGATGTGTTTGAACACACAAGTCCCAGTCCCAGTGCCCCCACAACACCCCAAGCACTGAACCCTCACACACTTTAATTAACATCACATGCTTGCTCAGCAAAAATGTGAGAATGCAACAGGGGTGCAGAGGCTCGAAATGCCTTCTGAGAGTTACCTGGGCAGAGAGGACTTTCTGTGGCCAGAAAAATGAACCTCATATTTGCATCTCTCAATGATACTACCTTCGAGCAAAGTCTTAGGCAGACTTATGTAAAGTGTGCATGAACAGCTAACATAGCTTATAAGAGAGCCCTCAAGCTTTTACTGATTTCACAGTGGGACATACTCTGCTGCAGGCAGAAACCGTATCAGCACCAAAGCATCAGCACAGTAATAGTCCACCCTGATTTTGAATGCAATAACCCTTTGACTATGAATAGGGTATACACAATATATAACGAAACTCTCAACCATTTTTATACAACAGTTTAAAAATTCTGAATGCATGTTTCTCATCTTTTTAAGGTAACCAGTCTACATATATTCTGTTTGATCATTCATCACAGCGAATGGCATGTCTCCTTTTATTCTCTTATGGTAAATTCGTGGCGCCCTTTCAAGATGCATGATGGGCTCATGTTTCAGCAAGTGTCAGAAAATCATGTTTTTACAGAAGAAGAAAGTGAGAGGACATACTTATAGAATGACAAAGCCTACATAAGCAGTAGGAGGTTGGGGTGGATGGATGGGTCAGCATGACTATGATTACCATTGTAGATAATCATGGTTATTACTGTAACCATGAAAACAATGGTTGACTAACTCTAAAGTATGAAATCCATATGATCCTTTGTGCCAGACTGCTGCAGTCTGGGCACACATACATGTGTGTTTAGATGAATCACAGTTCTGGAGAATGTCATTTTTCCTGGGATCCACTTGAGTTAAATCTGCTTAGACCTGATAAAAAATGTGGTCCTTATTAGGGATTGACTGATATGGGCTTTTCCGGGCCGATACCGATGCCAATTATTGGTAATCAAGAAAGGCTGATAACCAATATTTGGAACCAATGTACATTATGTTTTAACAACATGTGATAGCAGGAACCTGTCATTCATAACTAGGATTCTTTATTAATAAGGGTGACTGTAACTGAATATGTAAAATAGAAATAGGAGTGATTCAATTAGGTCGCTCTCTGTTGGATCAACTAAGAGTGATCAGTTTGCATCCTGCACTTCGTCTGTTGTTCTTCCCTATTTTCTTAATCTTTCACTGTTTTATTGCAAACTATGATCTGTAACTTAAAGCATTATTAGTTATTGTTTTCCAGACTCTGTTTCAGGGTAATTTGTAGCTGCCTTTTAACTTAGCCGCTAGCCGCTAGCATAGCCTCAGCCACCATGAGAGAAGCTAATTTCCTGGTTTGCAGCAGCGACTTGTGTTTCTTTTTCAGTTTTTGTAGTCTCTGCTTGAGAGACATTGAAGTAGCACATTTAATTGATCAATAATCAGTCAATAAAAATACCGATACCAACAATCGGAAAAATGCCAAATATCGGCCACAGTAATAGGCCAGGCTGATAATCGATCTATCCCTACTGCTTATGACATAAGAACTCGCTTGAGTATTGTGAAGCTTTTTTGCATAAGTTGTCCTCAGTATCAGTATTATACAGCGATGGTTTGAACGTCAATTGCGAACAGTGGGTGCTAAAAGTCATTATGTGTGTGATAAAACAAAAATAAGCTAAACGATGTGACTCAAGTTGTAGCCCTCATCTGACTGACTCCATGGCAACATAGATCTCTTGTGAACATTCTGAGTCCCCAAATTATGGAAACTGTTATCAAGAGTGAAAACCCCTGATCTGCTCTAAGCAATAAAATGAATTTAGGGTTTCCTGTATTAGGAAAAAAAAGAAAAACCTTGCTGTTTTTGGAGCTTACTCACATTTCTTCGATGTTGCAATAACCAATGCACCACACCAACAACCTTTTCAGATCCATCTATGCTTTCTTTAATTTAGATTAACTATCCTATATAATTTGAAGTCAATGGTTTCATGGAAAGTGGGCATATTAAGCACATAAAACCCCTGGTATATCTTACAAAACAACTGACGCTAATTAAATGTATGTGTGCAGGTACTGTGCTGGTGTAGCACTCTCCAGGTCTGCCTCTCTAACCCTTTGATTACCGGCTGAGGAGTTGCATCCCCAGAGCTTGAGTGGGTAATGGCATGAAGAAAAGTACAAGACCTTCAGCATTACTCAGCATCCAGCGAGTGTGTGTGTGAGCACAGAGCTCACCTCCATGTTGGAGACATTGTACTTGACTCCTATTTATCAACATACTTAAAACACATCAGGGGGTTAAGTGCACGAGAAAATCCCTACTATTAAGCTGATGTATGGGCAGTGATGGTCATTTAATTCTGCTTAAACGACCCAGAGGGATGCAAGCGTAGGCCATCATCTCCTTATGATCCCTCTCATTCTTAGTGGAAAAGTGAGCTACTGTGAGTGGGGCTGAAGTCTCTCTCTTTGTTTTAATGTCTTACTCAGGTGATGCTGTGTACATTACATTTTATTGATGTAATATGATTTATCAAAGTGGTTAAAGGGAGTTTCTACTATTAACTGAGCTTCTTATTTGCACAACTTCAGATCTGACCTATAGTTTTTTTATTACACCATGTCCACACACACACTGCGTTTTTTATTTGGTGCAGATATTAAATGTGGTGAGGCCTGAAATCTGCAGTTTATTACTGGATGAAAAACATCTGAAAAGCTGATTACCAGTTAAGTGGAAAATGATGATCATTACAAGCAATCAAGATGGGCTTGTTTGCATAGTGCAGATAAGTTAAGAAGCTGTAATTACAGCGCTGGGCACAGGGGTCTTTCTGAAGCGATTACATGCAACAGAAGAGGATGATTCGAACGAGGTTTCAAGCTGGAACTGTAAAGAGCCCCGTTCCATTTTTACTTTTCCCCTATATCATGTAGAGAAATTTCAAAACCTCGACCACAGTTTTTTAAATTTGATGGCTGCTCTTAAACAGGGTTTTTCATCTGTTATATTAATTTATTCATAACTTTTCTATGCCATATCAGATAGTAATCTAATCACTACTAACAACACAACACACACTGCTCTTTCATATTCATATCTTATTGCACGCTGGCTCACTGGTAGATATTTTTGACAGGCATCATACTGACAAAGCAGATCCTTTAAAAAGACAGCCCCGAACCTCATTGCATTGATTGCTCCAAGGTGCAAAAACACACCGGAAAAGGATATTTATCCTCTTGAGCTTTTTCATCAAACTGACAGGATTTCTGTAGACTCTGAAACAATATATGACAGGTTGCTCACAAAAAACAGCAACAATGGAGTCTGTAATCTAACAGGGTCTCTGTGACAAGCATTCACTGTTGACTTCAGTGTTCCTCCAACCCCACAGGTCACAGGTCAGTGCGCATAGCTGAATGTTGTCAGAATAGATTAGATGTCTGTGTTTTGTATTTACTTTCATCATAGTTTTCCTCCAAATTGTGTCCCGAGAGGATTTATTTGAACAAATCATAACTGGATGACATGCATGTGAGGTTTGATCCTAGAATGAAGACAGGTTATTTTGACCTGAATTGTGAAAATATTTTCACTGCGACTCTGTGCCCAATATGTAGCCTAAAAGGCCTAGTTTTATGCCACTCAACTGTCCTAGCCATCAAAACAAGTGTTTGTTAGCTAGCAGATCTTTTGTACCTGATGTGTCTGCGATCTGTGTGTTTTGTTTTTTTCTCAGATATCAAATCTAGGTCAGATTTGTTTTTCTGTGAGCACTCATTTGCAATCTTGAAAAGCCTTTTCTTTCTGGCCTATTCTTCTAATTGATATCTTAATATAGCTTTTTCAAATTTGACAAATTTGATTCATTAATTTCTTTTTTGTAAGAGAGGCATTTATTGACAGATAGATAATTTATATTAACCTATGTTTTCTATGCAGTTCATGTAAAATAGTCAGCATGTGCTCTCGTGATGCTGACATTATTGTACAGTATATTGTTATATTGTTGTTTGATAACTTTGTGTGCATAAAATAGCATTTGATTGAACCATAAACATTACATCATTATGGTTCACCCAGTTAGGTTGCATATGAACCAAAATCATATCACTATTTTAGACCCATAGAAACGATACAAAAAAGGAATTGCACTGCAGTGTGTGAGTTCCCTTTTCAAACTGTAATACAGAAAATGCATCAGCCACAACATTAAAACCACTGAGAGGTGCAGTGAATAACATTGATTATCTCGTTACAGCGGCAGCTGTCAAGAGTTCGGACATATCAGGCAGAAAATGAACAGTCAGTTGTTGAAGTTGATGTGCTGGAAGCAGGAAAAATTGACAGTGTGATGATCTGAGAGGCTTTGACATGGGTCAAATTGTGACAGCCAGACGACTGGGTCTGAGCAACTCCAAAACAGCAGGTCTTGTTGGGTGTTCCCAGTATGCAGTGGTTTGTATCTACCAAAAGTGATCCAAGGAAGGACAACCAGTGAACTGGTAACAGAGTCATGGGTGTCCAAGACTCACTGATGGGTGTGGGGTGCAAAGGCTGGCCTGTGTGGTCCAATCACACAATAAGAGCTGTAGCACAAGTAGCTGAAAACTTTTTCCAAAACTTGCTGCGTATGGGACTGTGTAGCTGCAAACCAATCAGAGTGTGTGTGTGTATCATTTACTTATGGAGGAGATGGCAGCAAGTTGTACATTGTGGAAAAAGGCAAGTTGACGGAGTCAGTGAGATGCTGTGGGCAATGTTTCACTGGGAAACCTTGCATCCTGGTATTCGTTGGGATGTAACTTTGACATGTACCACATCCTTAAGCAATGTAGCAACCCACGGTCACCACTTTATATTCCCTAATGGCAGTTGCCTCTTTCAGCAAGATAATGTGCTCTGACACACTACAAGCACTGTTCAGGAATGGGTTGAGGACATGACAAACAGTTCACTCAGCCTTCAAAGTCCCCAGATCTCAGTCCAATCGGGCATCTGTGGGATGTGCTGGAAAAACAAGTCTGATCCTAGAAGACCCCACCTTGCAACTTCCAGGACTTCAAGGATCTGCTGCTAACATCTTATTGTCTGATACCACAGGACACCTTTGTCTGTGGCATTCGCACCTCAGCAGGTTAGAGCTGTTTGGCAGCACAAGAGGGATCAACACAATACTAGGTGTTTTTCATGTTGTGGCTGATCAGTGTATTTATCATTTAGTCAGAGTCTGTCTGTGGAAATGTTGTTTGGTCAACTATTTTGCTTAACCTTTCAAAATACTCTGGATTTTCACTGAGCTCTTGCAGGTGTCTCTCTTTTGAAATGATAATATCATTTTGTGCAGTTCTGTTCAGAGAGCGTATGAAAACTGCAGTAGAACAAGACATGATCCCTTAGATAGGTCAGATAAATTCTACATTATACATAGCTTATAGATCTATAAAATGTTCTGAATACAAAGCAGCTCTTTCTCTTCCCAAAAGTGAATAATCATGTGGTAATGATCAAACTGGAAATCCTTTGCATTCTGCAGTTGTTTAATAAACACCAGCACTGTTTTCATATTCACAGCAGGGCTTTTTCTGCTCATATTGCACTGCTTACATAGCAGGATCAAAAGCTGTGGAGGGGAGATATCAAACCATGCCTGGATCTGTGCGGTGAGAGGAGTGTTCACCCTGGGGGCAAAGCAGACAACACCTCAGCTTTCATCACCAGCACAGGGCTCCCTTGGAGCGCAGGATGTCGAACAATGCTTGTAAGAAACCAAGTGGTCCTTTTTCTTTTGTGGCACCACCAGAGTATTTGTGTCATGTTGCAACTGAATACTTTAATGGCTGTGTTCTTTTCTTAACAAACCAAATAACTCCATTCCCAACTTGCAGCTCCGTAAGATACAGCAGACTGCTTTAAATTGTATCCAGCCGCCTCCTGCAGTGAGTCACAATACCCTGTTGCACTGCAACTGAATTATTGACGAGCCTATACAGATTATTCAGACTAGGGTTGGCGAAGTTAAATAAAAATCAAGCTGTACTGAAGAAAACATGATGTAAAATCATACTGTTTTTAGATTTAACTTTGGATGGTATTTGTACTGGTCTGTTACAGTCAAGTTCAAGTTTACATAATCATCTCTGGTGTGCCTCCTTATTCGGTAGGATCAGACAAGATATGAAAAAGACTTTGTATCTTTCAATATTAAATCAAATAGTTTTAATTTAACACTTAACTACTAAATTAATAACTGTCTGTTTTTCCACATGCA